>PVHY01006135.1:0-76826 GCA_004024945.1 Uropsilus gracilis
CCCCCCCCCCCCATTTTAATATGGTCCTATCTCCTTGATTTAATTGCAGGCGCTTTGAACAACCCTGGGCACTACTGGTAAATTAAGCCTAAAGATGGGGAGAGGAAAAGGAGAGAAAAAATATAGTCCATACTGACTGTCATCAACAACCCAGACTGAAGTCTTCTATTTTAATCTCATCCCTTTCACCATTTCCCTAACTTGCCTCACATTGACACTCCCTTTCAGGCTAGAAGCAGTCTGATTTCTGAAAGCACTTTCTTTTGACTGTTGTGATTTCAGTGGAATTTATTCTATGCTTTCTATTACTTGCAAATTTGCCTCACCTCATTATGTTTCGATCGCCTTTGTATTTCCTTAGCTGCTCAATAAATTTTTTGAATGAATCAAATAAGAATGTATGTGAGACTAATTTTAAAATGGAAACTATGAGGTTTCTATTTTCTGCCCGTGGAACTGCAGGGTCACGTTGCCCGTGGTACCATGGACTCAAGCAATCCCCAGCCTCAGCTTTCCAGGTAGCTAGGATTACAGGCGCACGCCACCATACCCATTTATTTTTGGAACTAGGTCTCACTGTGTTGCTCCAGGCGGGACTTGAACTGCGATCCGCAGACTCACTCCATAAGCTGTCGTTTACACGCACATAGCACTGTGCCGAGCCGAGGCAATAATTTTAAGCCTGATCCCTACCTATTGTGTACTGTGGTGTTTTTGGCATTCTGAAACTACTTTGATATTCTATAAGAAAAAAAGTTGATGAGATAGGATAAAAAGATACTTAGAACATAAAGTCCAAAGTATACATCAGATAATCTGCAGTAATTGTGATGCTTTGAAGTATTTGATGCTGGCACTATTCTGAATTCTCCATGCCCTTAATAGTAAGGAAATGCCAAATTCTACATTGAAATAAATGAAACTTGATAAATTTGACACCCCCCCCCCACCTTCATACACTCCCTAAATTAACTTCCAGGTTTGCATTGTATTGTGCTGGACCTAGATCCTTCAGAACATACTAATTGCCCCCCCCCCATACTAAGTGATTTTTGACAATTTCAGTCATCTGTGTAGGTGGTATTCAGAAGGGGTGGTGGGGGGGGTGTGTCATTATCTTGACAAATAGTGTTCAAATTAATGTTAGTAGACAGTCCAGTTGATTTTTTTTTTTTCCGTGCCTGAAAATGTATTGTGTTTTTTAGAGTGAGTAGGTAGATTTTGAAACTTTGACAGACCTAGCAACATGGGTTATTGAGAAAGTATGTTGCCCAGTATATTATCTGGAGTTAAAAATGACTTCATTCAAGGAGTGAATCAATCCATATAAACAGCATGCTGTCTTGGAATTGTATAATCTTAATCATCTGTTTGCTGTTCTTAACATTTAGTGCTTTTTTTCTCACTAGGGTGGTTCACTTCCCAAAGTGGAAGCCAAATTCATCAATTATGTGAAGAATTGCTTCCGGATGACTGATCAGGAGGTAACTGGATTTTATGGAGACATGACCAAATCAAACATTTTACTGATTCATTATGCTTTTAGTCTTTTAAGTCTTGGGTTCTTATAAAGGTCCCTTACCGCAGACAATACTCAGAAGAAGTATGGAAATTCTTAAAATTTAGTTGGCAAAGACTGAGGAGATGATTTGATTTCTTTGTGGCTGAATTCAGGTTTGCTTTTGGTACTGTTGCCTAAGGAAGGAGGGAGGGCTGTGATTTTTCCTTGTTGCCCCACTGACTGGGGTACTTAAGGCAGTACTTTCTTATCGGTAGAAAAGGCCATTTTAAAAAAAGTCCACTGTTCTTACGGGAGCTTGTGCTGACTAATATTTTAGCTTGAGTCAGTTACTTTTAGTTTTTTACATGTAAGGTTTTTGTCAGAAAAAATTAATGCTTTTTAAAAAAGTTGGCACAAGTTGTAAGGGTTGCAAGGCATGTATGTAAATGTAGGACAGAATCTGGTTAGTGGCTTTGTCTGATTCCCTAACTCTTGTGTTCCACTTTTATCAATAAAAAATTTGAGTTCTTTTCTCTGCCACCAAAGTATTTAGTACATATAGTACTTAAATCACTTAAAAGGCAACACAAATTTGAAAATCAAGCTAAAGTCTTGATTTTGACATGAGATGATAAAGTTCATCAGTTTTGTAGAATGCTGTTTTGTGCATATTTGAACATTCAAATGCAAATATAAGATATTAATGTCCTGAATTGTGGGTATGGATTAAACAAGTTCTTCTGAAACTGGTATGAGCATTCAGTATTGAAAATGATCAGATGGAACAGATAAGCTTAAGTGATAACATGATTTCTTCACTGTAAAACCAAATAAAGTGGTAGGATTTTGATTAAGAAGTTCAGGTCAAGATAACTGATGGACATTGCAAGGATCTTTCACACAGTTCAGTTTCACAGCTGAAATAACTGAATGTTATTTCTGGATAACTGAATGTTACCCAGAAGTGTTTTTTATTCTAAAGCAGGTACCAGGATATAGTTTCTGCAGTAATAAAAGTGACAGCTCAGTTTACTTTTAGAGATAATCAACTCAAAAAGGCCTCGTTTTTATAGCATCACTACAGATACAAGAAATAATAATACATGAAAATTTCCATTACTTGTGCAATTTTCTTGTGAAAGTAGTTAGGATTTGCCAGTAAAATCCCTTCCAGATGGGGTTGGAAATAACAAGTTTTTGCAGAAATTCTTGGATTTAAAGAGTCAATTGAGAAAAATAATACTGTATGTTTTGTGAAGAGATGGCATAAACAAGTTAGACGTCTTGTGAACGTATGTTACAGTTGAAACAGCTTGAATGATAAACAGGTTTTTACTGTCCTCGTACAAAATATTGGTCAGATAGCATCTCATGTTCCTTAGGCATTGGAATGTGTTGAAAGTCAATTTATGCTGAACTTGATTAGAAAGAGGCATAATGATTTTATACATTGGAAGTTTTATAGTTTCTTTGAAACTAAACATTTGAAACCCAGTGGCAGTTACTTGACAATAGTGAAGAGAATTTTGTGTATTTGAAATACTGAAAATAAAATTCTGAAGGTAAATCCCAAAAGTTAATGCTGACAACTTTTAATCTACTGATTAAAGCTCACTTCTGTTCATAATTTTAAATGTCTCTAGTCAGTAGGATTGTGTAGATTTGAAGAAGCAAGCTCCTTGAAATTCTCCCCTGGTTTAAAGGAACTTGAATCAGTTATCAAACTTAGAACATAGGAAAACAGAAAGTAGCTTCAACTTGAATTAGATGCTATATTTACATATTAGAAATATATTGTTGTTCCTTGAAAATTTCATTTGTCAGTAGGCATGAAATATTAGGCAGGAGTGGAAAAGCGAGTTACCTTGTGGAAAAGTGTTATAAGTGTTCTTAAATCAATATTGTGTAGAATATATTCAGTGTAGTCTCATGTTTCCGTTAATGAGTTTTAAATGAGCAAAAAAAATGACTTGGATGTGGTCACTGAAAATTGTTGCAATGTACCTAGGACACAGGTTTTTAGGAATTATGTGAGCAGCTTTTGCTAAACAGGTAACTTGTTAACACTCCTCTGCCACTGGGAGGTAGATTTATAAAGATGTAATTTAGGTATGTAATTTGAGGCAAATATGTTTTCAGTTTCCATCTACATAAGCCTTCTCAATTTTTATTTTCTAGATTTGGTAGTTTTAGACTTGATGACATTTAAAACAACATTGGCCAAATTAGCCTGTTTGGCCTCTTGATTTCCTTAACTAGGGTCTATAGGCTGTTACATGTGTTGTGTAATAAGCAGTATAAATTTCCTTGAGCTATGTTACCTAAAGTGAATCTTTTTTAATGCAGATTTATTGAGCTGTACCGAAAAATGTTTAATTTATTGGTCACTATGAAGTGTTTTTTTAACCATGGTTTGTTTTTTCCCCCCCAGGCTATTCAAGATCTCTGGCAGTGGAGGAAGTCTCTTTAAGAAAATAGTTCCGTTTGTTAAAATTTTCCGTCTTACTTCATTTCTGTAACAGTTGATATCTGGCTCTCCTTTTTATAATGCAGAGTGAGAACTTTCCCTACCGTGTCTGATAAATGTTGTCCAGGTTTCATTGCCAAGAATGTGTTGTCCAAAATGCCTGTTTAGTTTTTAAAGATGGAACTCCACCCTTTACTTGGTTTTAAGTATGTATGGAATGTTATGATAGGACATAGTAGTAGTGGTGGTCAGACAAATGGAAATGGTGGGGAGACAAAAATATACATGTGAAATAAACTCAGTATTTTAATAAAGTAGTACTGTTTCTTTTTCTATTCTTTTTCTCTTTAGACTTTTTCAAAGATGTACATAGTTAAAAAGTGACATAATATAACTGCAAACTTCTGAATGTTCCATCAGACAACATGCATTTAGCCTAGCCGTTTTACTCTTAAAACCTATTTAAACAGCCTGCAATGGCCTTCTTCAGCCGTCATTCTTTACCTCAACCAGGACAGCAAATGATTCTTTTCTTATTTTAGGTAACACTGTTGATAATTAATACATTTTAGATCATGGGCAGGGGGAGGTGTCAATTTTTATTGCATGTGGTATTTACATGAAGGCAGACTTAGAGGGTGAATCTTTGAGACATCTTCGCTTTACTGTGAGTTGTGATTGTTGAGATTAGATGCCTGTTTCTCTTGTTTTGCTATGGTGCATCCTATAGTTTTCCCAATATGTGGGGGAAGTCCTTTTTTACCTGGAGACGTTTTGGTTTTTGACAAAAATCAGTGCTGCCTGCTAGGCTCTTGTCAATTTTAAATTTACTTTGGCCTTGTCTTTCTTGCATGTGGCCAGTGTCCTGTTGCTGGTATTGGAGATTTTACTTCCTTACGGACCCACTGGGTGGGCTGTGGGTGATCTGGGCCATTTTCTTAACTCATACATACATTCAGATATTTGTTTTCCCTCATTCCTTTCTGTTAACCTTTAGGAGAGACGTTATCTTTTTTTTTGTCTTAATTTGTTTGGTTATATTTTTAACTTCCAAATGTTCTGTTTTTTTGTATGTTTATCTTTAAATAAACTTAACATCTCATGCATTGTTGGTTCTTTCTCCCATTCCCCCCAACGACCTCTGTATTGTATCTATTGTTGGTTAATTGATGGTACTGTTCACCAGGCTATATAGTTGTCACTTGCAAGTGCAAGTTGCACATGAGCCATTTGATCTTGGTGATTTTTCCCAAGAAGTGGACCTTAAGAAAAAGATTGGGTGCAGTACTGCACTGTCTTAAGTTCCAGGTGAAAAATGAATCCACTTTATCCATTTTTATGGATATGCTTAAGGTTTTAAGAGTCACAATAAGAATCCCAGATAAAACATTTTTTGAAGTATACATTCAAGTTACTGGTGTTCCAGTCGTACCATAGATAAGAGTTGCTAAGAACTCTGAGGTGTGGTCGGTCTTTCCCTTAGTAGTTTTCATTTATAGCACGTGTGCAGGGAGGGAGTGGTAGGTGAGCATCAGAAGTATGGTATATTTGGTTTTTAATGCCTTAACCCAAGACATAGTTCATGTTTTAGTGTTTTGAGTTGCTTTTGTGTAGCTTAATTAGTTGGTAGCAAAGTCAAAACACTTCTGAGGGAAAGCAGCAACCATCCTTACATCTTGGACATTTTCTTGGGCATCAGAGTTACAACTTTGAGAAAGGTTCCCTTGAGGGCTGAATGATTTCCCTGTCCCTCAAAAGTCTAATGGTACAGATTCTAAGCCAACTAACTATAGTACTTTGAAAATTGAACTACTCTAAGTTTGTAACTTAGGAAATCTTTTTAAATACATATCCCTTGAACTGCTAAGGGAGATTAACCATATTTAGTGAGTTCTGGTTTAATGGCCAACCAAAAGAAAATATAATTGAGGTGCTTGTGAAAGATACTGAAAATTTTATTTCTCCAAAACATCTTTGAAGTTAGTAAATCAGTTGAGGAAAAAAACCAATTTTCCTTTGTTCCTAGTATAAGTTTCTCTGGATTTGTAGTAGAGGAAACTAAATGTTTTATGTGCGACTGGGGTTTACCACTTGAAAGTACTTGCTGATGGGATAGTTATGTTTTTCTGAAGACTCCTTAGTACTATCCTTGATTCTGCAGACATTTTCCTTGGTGTGAATTACATTTTTTCTTTACCGATTTTGACTTTGGTTTAAATGCCCTCTATTCAGGTTTTATATGCCTTTTTTTTTTTTTTTTTTTTTTGAGACTAGGTCTCGCTATTTTTGCCCCTGGAACCACAGGCTCATGTTGCCTGGGGTACCACAGACTCAAGCAATCCCCAGCCTCATCTTCCCAGGTAGCTGGGATTATAGGCACGCGCCACCATGCCCAGCTATTTTTTTGGAACTAGGACTCCGTTCCCCCAGTGGGACTTGAACCGCAATCACTGGCCCCAGCCGTGCCTTCCTAGTCTGCCTCCTACAGGTATGCGCCACCATGCCTGGCCTATATGCCTTTTGGACCATTGTATGATTATCATTTTTGTCCATGGAAGGAAGCCCTATCAAGTTTGCTCCTGCTATTAGACTCCAGCAAGTTGATAGTAATTTCTAGTTGACAGGTTTCTTTTCCTTCACCAGAAATGGAACGATCCATTTCCCCCTAGAAATGGATCCTCATTTAGAGGATGGGAGCCCTACTAATAGAGGGGTATTGTTTAACTGAATAGATAAGATCAGCCTTTTTTTAAAAAATGGGGAGTGGAATAGTAAGAACACTTGAAACTATTTCCTGGTAGAGTTCAGAGAGCATCTCTTAATATCTTCACTATATAAGGTTTAGGTTGTGAGAATTAAGGGCTGTTACCTTCAGTTTCAACTGGAGATTGAAAGTTGACTGGAGACCTGATTAGAATGTTTTAATTGGATTGTGCAAAAGAATGATAGCATGAGGTTTAAGGTGATATTACCACAAACCTTGAAGCTGATTACTAGCTTAATGAGAGATACTGTTGCGGGTGAGGATACTTTTGAAATTGCCCCAAGAAAAGGTTGAGGTTCATCTATACAGAACCTTATTAATCAAAGGTTATATATAGTCTGGGCTCTAGAGATAAAGGACCAAGGATATTTCAGAAAGTATGAAGGCTACCTTCCAGCACAAAAGTGTTGGTTGTTCCCTGACTCAACTTGACAAGGAGATCCTGTTTTAATGTGGAAGTTCCAAGGGGCTGGTTTTTGAGAATGTTTTAGAGGCTTAACTGCTAGCAGTCTGCTTAGTAAACTGATCTTGTTGAAGGACTGCCTTTGCATTATTTCCTTAGCCTAGAGGTGCTCCCATTTTCTGTATCAAATATTTATTTGTATTCCACAGACTGATTTTGAGAGTCTTGTAGAGATATGAAAAGTTTTAGATTGTGATGCTGTTTAGTTTACTTTCACATTTGAAAAGGGTTAGGAAGAATTAAATATTTAAATAACATGCTGTGTTCCAAAGTTCTAAGTACTTAAGGTTAGTCAGCAAAACAAGTCAACAGCTCTGCAGGGCTTAGAATTCCCATGGAGTAGCAGTTCCCATACAGCCTCAGCTTGCCTTAGGACAGAGGTTTTACAAGGATCTGCTAATTGAGTTTATATAAAAGCAGAATCTCCCACACCAAGTAGCACACAGTCAACTGGACAAATTGCTGGGGTTTTGCCTGCAGTGCAACAACCGCATTGACCCAACTGTCCTGCTGCACCCTCCCAACCTCATTGTTGACTTAGCATCTGTAGTAACAGGTTGTATATCCACACTGGATGAATACTTGCAACAAAAAGGCAACTACCTATCAGATCAAGGAGGGATAAGAAACATCTTTTAACAAAGGTAGCCAGATAGGAATCCATACTGTGCTTCCACTGAAACTAATGCCGATTGATTTGTGGCAGCTAGGGACAATGAGGGTGTGAGGGGGCTGCCTGAGAAAGGTGCTTACATAAGTGCACGCACTTGTCAATTATATTCTGTGCAAACTTGAAATAGATGCATTTAAAAACTACCAAAGTAGTTTTTAGGAAAAAGTAGTTTTAAGGGAAAACCTTTGCTGGCTACCTATCTGCCTCTGATGGGCCTACAAGGCACCATCAAGTACTTGCTTATTTTCACCCGCATTTCTTGCCACTCTTCCCTCTGGCTAACCTTTAACCTGTCACCTAGACTTATTTCAGTCTTACTCTGCCTAGAATGTAATTGTGTGGCTGACTCTCCCATCTTTGGGTCATAGCCTAAGTATTACAAAGAGAGGTGTTCATGCACCTCATCCCATTGTTTCCTTCAGAGTACTGATAAGGTAGAATTATTTCTTGCCTAATTTGTTTATTGCCCATCTTCCCTAATAAACCTGAAGTGCAAATAAAGAGCAGGGACTTCAGAATCTTTCTTTACCCAGCACACAGTAAAATATGCATAAGCGACGTGACGTAAGGAACTGACAAGAACTGACTCCCAGATTTGTGGCTGATAAGTACCATATGATCTGAACTAGTCAAGTGCACATAGAACTCAGATTCATGTGTCTGGTAAATATGTGAAAGCTAGTTTGAAGGTTTATATGGTAAATGTGAGGAATGTGGCAAAATGATGACTTGGAGTCAACATTGTGATTAGATATCATTTTAAGTCCAAACTACCACTTGATTCTGTCGGAGGTCTTCATATAAAGCAACATTGATGATGCAGGCTTCATGGGAGCATTTCTGTCTAGCACTAGTTAATCTTGATGGGTTCACTTGCATCAAGACTTGGGATTGACTGGGAGACAGGTTCTGGCAGTATGAATAAGTAAATTCAGCCCAGTACTTCACACAAGAATTTTTCCTACCACTCAGCACCTAGTTTGGAAGTTTTCTGCACCTGTCTCCAGTGGTGAGACAGGTCATGTGTTGAAGAGAAGCTCAGCGTTGTGAAGGACTAAAATAGTTTGCAAGGAGAACCGAGATTTGGAACAATTGCTGCATTTTCCTATTTCCTGGCTCTAGGAAACAACGCGGTTACAACCCACCTCTGTTTATACTCTAGTGAAACGGGAGTAATTGACCACAGGCAACGACAGGGAGGTTTTTAACCAGATAGTTTGGATTCCTGAGCTTTGCTTTCTGAATTTGTTTTTTAGTTTTTTTTCCCCCTGTCACCCAAGCAAAGCCGGGATCCCAAAGCTGGGATCTAGGCAATGACACAGTTGTGGAAAAGACAGGAGGGACGCCTCTGAAGGGGCGGAGTGGTGAGAGAGGCCCTAGTTAAAGAAGCCAAATTGCTTACTAGTATGCAAACGGAAGTGAAGTTTCAGGCCAGAGGCCAGAAAAGGGGCTAGAGTGGTCGCTGACCAGAGTCCTGCTGACTCCTCCGGCCGGTGGCCCGCCGGGGCTGGGGTTGCAGGACGCCTCATGACCACTAGGTGGCAGCCGTGCGTTTCCAAAGCCGTCTCGCCTACCGGAGATCGCAGTTGGGATCCCGAGAATCGACCGGAGAGCCCCTGAGTGGAGTGGGGCGGGGCGGGGAGTGGTTGGGGGGAGACGCCCTGGAGACACCCCCTCCCTCCGGCGGCAGGGACGGAGAGATTGGGAAAGGACTCGTTTAAGGGCTCACAAGTCTTGAGGGGGCGGCGGGGCAGCCCCAAGATCCTTCGTGGATTCACAGGAGGGTTAAGCGAGCCCCCCTAAGTGGAGCCGCCCCGGGGGCTGGACCTGACCCGCCTCTTCCCTGCTCCCCACTCGAGCGCTGGTGGGTATGAATGAGTGCGAGTAGTGACTGTGGGCGAGTGAAGACGCACAGCACCAAACCGCGTTCCTGGGGACCGCCGCCGCCGAATCCCGCAGCGTTCGCGCCGTGGCGCAAATCGACGCGCCCCGGCGCAGAGCTCCGACGGCTTACCCCGCTCACCAGCTCCAACCTCACTGGCTCTGCCCCTTCGGAGCGGCCGGTCCTGTCGCAGAGAGTCTGAGCGCCTCCCTCCACCCCGGAGCGGCCAGGAGAAGGAGGAGGAGGCAGTGGAGAGGCCGCGGCAGGCAGACAAGCAGGCAGGGCCGCCTTTGATGTGGGCGCGGCGCACCCAGGCGAGCTGAGCGCCCGTCCGGCCGCGCCCCGAGGGGGGAGCCCCCGGGCCCCGCATCCTCATTGTGCCGGCTCTGGCCGGGGCCCGCCCCCGGCCCCCCGCCCCCTCGCCGCCCGCGCGTAGAAAACGCCCCGGCCGCCGCCAGTGGTGGGAGGCGGCGATGCGCACGGCCGGAGAGACACGGAGGAGGAGACATGAGCCGGCGGGCGCCCAGACGGAGCGGCCGTGACGCGTTCGTGCTGCAGCCGCGCGCCCCGGCCCCGGCCCCGGAGCATTGACCCCTGGCTCGGCGCAGCCCCGCGCCTCTATCCGAGAGTGCGCTCCAGCTTCCAACTCCGCGGCGCATGCCGCCCCGGGATTGAGCCGGTCAGCCAGCCTCCCGCGGACGCCCTGACGGCCCGCCGGCCAGCTGTGAGCAAGCCTCCCCGCGCCCGGCGGGTGCCTCCTGCACAGCGGCGGCCGCCCCGCAGCCCCCGCGCCAGCCCGGAGGGCGCAGCGCTCGGGAGGAGCCGCGCGGGGCGCTGATGCCGCAGGGCGCGCCGCGGAGCGCCCCGGAGCAGCAGAGTCTGCAGCAGCAGCAGCCGGCGAGGAGGGAGCAGCAGCAGCGGCGGCGGCGGCGGCGGCGGCGGCGGAGGCGCCCGGTCCCGGCCGCGCGGAGCGGACATGTGCAGGCTGGGCTAGGAGCCGCCGCCTCCCCCCCGCCCAGCGATGTATTCAGCGCCCTCCGCCTGCACTTGCCTGTAAGCGCCCGTGCGCGGGGCTGCCCACCCTGGCTGGCCGTCTGGCCGTGTGCCGGGGGCTCTGTCTGCTTGTCCCGCGGTTCGCCTGACTTTCCGCCTGCGTATTTGTCTGTGTGTCCGCGCGGCCCCCTTCCTCAAGTCCTACTGACCGCCTCTCCATCTCTTTCCCGCAGGTGTTTACACTTCCTGCTGCTGTGCTTCCAGGTACAGGTATGTGGTCTCCTGGTTGTGACCTCCCCCCACCCCACCCCCAGCCTTTGGGTACACGGCGACCCCCCTCCCCCGGGCCGCGCCCCCTCCTAGTGCCCCACCCCTCCTGGGCGCCCAGCCCAGTGCACCTGTTCCCTGGGCGCGGAAGGGCGGCTTCGAGCGCGCCCTGAGCTGGCGTAGGCTAACGCAGGGCCGGGGGTTCTGCTGCCGGGCGCAGGCTGGCGCGGCCCCTGTCGGCTTCGACTGAAGGGCTGAGGGGAGATCTGCGGAGCTGACGAGCTCAGCCGTTGCTGAGTGCCGGGTTGCAAACCCCTTGCCCTCAGTCGGCAAGGAGTTGGGACCGAGGGTTTTTCCTCTGTCCACCACAGTCCGGAACCTCTCCGTTGGCTCTTTCAAACAAAAAGGCTCTTTTTACCCAGTGGATTTCGAGTCCAGAGCGAAAGCTGCAGTTGTAAATTACTCTGTGGTTTCAAAGGCGAGAGAAAGAGAGAGAGGGAGAGAGGGAGAGAGAGAGAGAGCGAGAGAGAGGGAGAGAGAGAAAGAGGAGGGAGAGAGGGAGAGAGAGAGAGAGGGAGAGAGAGGAGGGAGAGAGAGAGAACGCGGGAGACTGGGATGGGATGAGAGGGACAGCGGAGCGGAGCCGGATGCCTGGACCCAAGGGCCTTTGCTCCTGGCGCGCTGCGCTCCGAACGCTCTTGCCCCAAGGTGGTGCAGCACTCAGCTGGGTCCCCGCCTAGCTCCCCGCTCGCTCTCGGTGAATCAGAAGAGGGCTTGGCGCTCAGCCTGGAAAGCACTTGCTAAAATCTGATCTGTTACTTCAGCAGCTTTCAGACTCGGGAAGGTCTTGGCACGCAGACAGTTGGAACGCGCTGGCTTCCAAAGCCATGGAAATGAAGGAAAAAGGAGGGGTGGAGGAAAAGCGAAGAGGGAAAGAGGGAGCCGACTTCAGCCCGATTAGAACCAGACCAGGGCTGCTTTAGCATGAGTGTGTGGGAGGGGGGCAAAGGAAAAGGAAGGGGCAGTGCCAACTGTCCTATCAACCCGCCTCCCAAACTAGAGCTAGGGGGGAGGGGCCCTAGGAGAGGTTGGATTGGGGCCAAAAGAGATTGTTTGCCCCTTCCCCCTCTGGGTCGAAGACAGGTGTCCTAATGAGATGACAGGATGCTTATGCCCTCACCTGCCAGGTTCTGGACATGCCCAAGAGAGAGCCTTGAGCAGGAAAATAGTGGTTTCCCCAGTTTGCTGGCCCAAGGAGTGCGGTGTGTTGAGTGCTTCTGAGACCCCAGTAGCTCTTGCAGCATTTGGTGGTGGTCATGGTGGTGGTGTGTCTGCCACTTCCTCTCCCACTCCTGGGAAAGAATTTTACCACCAGGATGGGCATGGGGTGGGGGGAGGGGCAGCTTGTTGAGGCTGGAAGGATGGATGGATGGACAGACGCATGGGTTCTTTCCTCCTGTTGGCCAGGCTGGGGTCCCCAGTGACGCCTTGAATCAATACGACTGGAGTCAGTAAGTCAAGACTGGCTGTTTGCCAAAGCAGATGTGACCCTGCATGGTGATGGGGGCAGGGGTTGGGGGTTGGGGAATCACTGGTGTCACAGAGAGAGGCCAGTGCCAGGCATGGCCTGCCTGGTTTGCAGCTGAGGCCCCAAGCAGAGGGCTAGCCCTGGGGTCACTCCAGGGGGTCTGCTTGTCTGATCAGGGTGAGTGCTCTTTTCCCGGGGGTGGGGCATGATGAAATGAGCCTGAAGATAGAGGGATGGTTTTGGACCTGGCTGTCCATGTCTTTTGCTGCCCCTGGGAGCTTGAAGAGGGGCCCAGGAGGGGCTACTGTGTGGTCTTTATGTGCTCTGGGGGAGTCTGAGGGAGGGAACCTGGCTTTGCATCCCACCTCCACCTTCATCTCCAGCCGCCTCTTGAGAGACAGTGTGGGTGGCCCATCTGGGTTAGGCCGTTAAGCAGGTGAGGGAATCTCACTCTCCCGGCCACTCTCCCTTCCGTTGCAGCCTTCCCTCCGTCCAAACTGCCACAGGATCAGCATCTTGAACCTATAGTTAATGTGCTCTTTTGTTATCTAAGGATAGGCTTATGGGGGAGGAAACATTGCAGGAAAAACAGTGCTCCAGCATGCTTGTGTTGGGGAAAGGGCACTCAAGTCTGTGACTCCTAGGAGATACGGAAACACCACTCTACGGGCTATCTGCCAGGCTGAGAGGCTTACGGCCCTCTTCATGCTCTAATGACAAAGGTGGTGGTAGACTGAGGCCCCGACCTGCACATTAGTTGCCCGGAGTCTGAAGTTGGCACCCCGGACAAGGGGGTGTTCTTACTGGGCAGGGTACTCTTAGAGACTGGTCGGTCTGGAGATCTCCGTTGGCGGACAGGGAGAAGGCAGGTCTCCATGCACAGTGGGAAGGAAGGAGGGCTTTGCAGACTGGGCAGCGGTTCCAGCAGGCAGGCACCATCTTTCCCTATCCATAGTCCCTGGGCATCTTAGCTTCCTTGTGCTCTGTTAGGGAAGTGATAGCACCTATGCTTGTCCCCCCCCCACCTCTGTGTTTTAGGGGACTGGTCCAGTCTTAGCAACAGTGTTTGTGGGCTCCTCCCCTCTGTCTATCCATCAACCACTGGACCCAGAAAGGGTTCCCCTCACCTCCTCCCCCAACCACATTTTCTTGAGCACATTCAATGCCAGATACTGCCCTCCCCCTCCCTCCACGTGGTTAGCCCGCCCTCACCCTTCGGCCACCCTGGGAAGTGGGAAGCTGGGAATTTAATAAAATCCCTTCTCCACATGACTTGGGATTCTGTGGATAGTTCAAATCGGAAGAATTTATAAAATTTCCAAGGGAAGCAGGCGGCGTGACCAGTAAATTGCTTTTCTGCACTTGGCTGAGCGCTGACAATGACACCGGGCTGGGCCTTTCACGCAGCTCGGCCGGCACCTGCGTGACATTGTTCCTGCCGCCAGGCTCGGCTAGGTCCTGGCCTTCCCCAGACAGGCCTGGCGTGAGGCGGGCCAGCACAGGGGGGCTGCCACCAGCCTCTCATCCCTCCCGCAGGGGCCACTTCCTCTCTCACCGCTGGCATGTGTTCAAGTTTGGAAGTTCCTTCCACGCCCCCCTGGGCCTGACCAACCCCCATACCTGACCACCTCTGTGAGGTTCAGACCCCTTCTTCATGCTGGATGGGGAAGCCTGAAAAGGAGTTTTTGAGACATGAAGAAGATGGGAAGTTATCCTATTGGATAGTACTTTTAATTTTTTTAAAGCTGCGTACTCCATCTTTCCATCTGTCCATCTGTCCTCTGTTTGGGTATTCATACAATAAACAGTGGCTGGTGACCTGCATTTTGCTGCTCTTGCTTCTTGCAAGATCATGGGAGTCTGGATTCAAGGACCTGTATTTTTTCTACTACAACAGGCAGAATTTTCAGAAGGAGTACTGAAATCAGTCAGGAAGTACTGATGGAGAAATGGAGTCATGCTCAGGACCTGTGAGGGGCTCCAGAGGATTGTCACTCCAGGATCCCCATGGGGGCAGAGGGTGGTGGTCAAAATCCAGGAGGGTCTGTCGAGGGCATCATCTGACTAGTTCTGCAGACCCTGCCTGATTTCCCTGGAATGTTCTGGTCTCAGAGCCCCAGAACCAGAGGTGGCTATCTGTTTTTTTTTGGTGGGGAGAAGATGGACCCTGGGGGATTCAGCATTCTCCTCCCAGCTCTTTCCTAGCGTGGAGGGGAGGAGGCACCCCACCAGTATTCCTGCTGTCCAAGAGTGTCACTGGACTCTGAGATAAGCAGGTGGGGCTTAAAAGTTCTTGTGGTTGGCATTGCCAGTGTCAGCAGGCTGGGGCAGCTTGTGTCAGGGCCACAGCGCTGCTTCTGTCCTGCCCAGATGGCTCGGAGACCCATTTGGTACCCAAAGGGAGACAGATAGAGGGGCTCAGAGAGGAGAACTTTTGACATTGCCTTCCAGCAGGAAAGTGGTGAGGGGGGGAATTGGAGTGCAGGTCCTTCAGGCTAACAAGGACCCTCTTAGATGCCACACCAGGTATCACAAGCTTATTGGGTGATAGGTGTTTTCTCACTTGTTCAAGCGAAGCTTCACAAACAGACTGGAATTAGGGATATGTGCTGCAACTTGCTTTTGGTCGTGCAACAGGAGCTGGATTCAAGTCTGAGGTGCTGGCTCTAGAACCCAGGTTTATTGAACATCAGCTCTAGGTCTCTAGGGTCTGCCTGCCTGGTTCTGCCTCAGCAGTCTTTGCTGTATAACCTCAGGCAAGTTACTTAGCCTCTCTAATTCAGCTTAGCCTCTCAGTGGGTCTCAGCCTTTGCATTTTGAAAGTGGGAAATAAAACCAGTAAATGGGTCCTGCTTCCTAAGAGGAAAGCAGGGGGAGGGGGGGCTGCAGGGTTCAATGCTTCTGAACTCTTGCTCTAAGACCCAGTGGCTCCTGCACTCTCACACTAACAGGGTTCCCTTAACTTATCTGTGAACTGCCAAGTGCCTGTGTTTTTTGCTGGGTCTGCCCCTCACTTTCGAGGATCTTGGCAACAATTTCAGGGATAGGAGAGTGCCAAGGGCCCCGCCAGCTTGGCCAGGGCTGTGGGAGAGCCCCTGAGACTCAGAAAGGACTGAGGCCTGTTGTCAGCACATTGGGCTGGGTATGGGACATCAGCTTGGGGCTTTATTCAGGCTTGCTGGTAGGGGCTAGAAGATGTTTATAAATGGCACAAAGCCTCAGGTCCATCTCTAAAACGCTGGGGTGCCAAAGATGGAGCCAAGAGCCAACCCCTATGGTGCGCACATAGCAGAGACACACTCAGGCCTGGGTTCCAGGCCTGGTTCTGGCACCTGCTGTTCGTATGACCTCTCTCCATGTGTCTCAGTTTACCCACCTAGTATCTATCAGTGAGGTGAGCTAGGTGACTTCTGAGCACTCGAATGTATGAACGTTGGTGCCAAGAAGACTAAGGTACCTTTACTGGTCAGCAGCTTACAGTAAATGTTTTAGTTTTCAATCCTATGTACCCCTGTGCTCCCCATCTGTAAAATAGTGAGAGACCCATTTATTAAAGTTTACTGTAAAGATCAAGTGCAGAGTAGACGCACAACTGATAATAGTGACACCTTAGTCAATTGCATGCTGTGTGTGTTCTAGGCATGTACCCTGCCGCCGGTCGTGGGAAGGATATACTTCTTGCTTCGGCACAACCAGGCTTCTTTAGTCCATCTCGGAAGCTCAGACCTTGGACTTAGGTCTGGATTTAATCTTTATTGCACCACTCGTAGGCTATGAGAACTTGGGCAAGATCCTGAGTCTGTCTCCTCATGTGGGAATAAGGAAAATAATGCACTCCTGTGGCCTCTTGGGAGGAGTAATTAAAGCCATGTCTTGGACTGAGTATGCTGTAGGTGCTCAGTATGGTGCAGCTTTTTGCTAGCAATCGGCAAGCATGTGGGGGATGCCTGCTGTATGGCTGGCTCTGGATTGGGTTTTGGGGCCATGAGAAAGCCCTCCAGGTCTTCAGTGTTTCCCAAGAACAGCTGACTAACCATTTGGGCAGTTTTACTGCTCTCGCTGCCCTAACTCCATCCCACTGTATCTTAACCCTTAACACTCTGTCTCTATCCTATGACCTAGTACATTCTCTGCGAGGGCTCACAGGGATGTATAGGAGGTTGGGATCGAGACCCAGCCGGCCCAGCCTCACCACTTGGTAGCTGTATGATTGAGTGAATGGCTTGGCCTCTCTGTGGCTCATCTTTTATATGGGCATCTGGCTAGAACCATCCTCTTGGGGTTGCTGTAAGGGCAACTTGTGGCCTCCTGGGGAAAGCACTTGGCGAGGCGCCCGGCTCATTATGAGTGTTAAGTAAATGTGAGCCGCAGTTACACATTTGACTCTGGAGTGTCCTGAGGCTGGCTTGTCCACCAGTTCGTAATTCCTGGAAGTCAAAGGAAGCCAGACCTATCCCTCAGGACTTACAGTAGCTGGCACTGACCTGGTGTGCAAGATGAACATGGCAGCTTCTCTGGGTGCTGGGCACCTGGATTAGTATCCCCTCCTGGTAGGTACCCTGTGCTGGGTTGCCAGCGGCTCAGGACCTGTCCTAGCCCTCAGGGGTTATAGAGAAATCAGTGGGCCTGTGCAGGGGACAGGGGCTCGAGGTTCTATGGGTTCTCTAAGGACAGACCTTCAACCAGGCCCTGGAGCAAGTGGATCTGGCTGGGAAAATGATGTTGAAATAGGAGAGAGCCAGCAAAGATGCTGTGAACCTGTGTGTGTGTGTGTGTGTGTGTGTGTGTGTGAGCGCACATGCTCAATCACATGCTTAGAGGACTCCAAGCCAGTTAAGGTGACTGGGGCATTGAATTCCTTGAGAACGGGGAGTTATCAAAGGCCATGGTGAGCATATTCCAGACTAAAAGACTTATAGACATGCAACACCACCCTTCACACCCAGGGCCTCTAAGGGAGAGGAAATTGAGACAAGTGTTGTTGGAATGAATGGAAAAGGAAAGAAGGGAGCAAGTACCATTAGGGGTCTTGCCCCTTCTCCCAGGCAAACTCCAGATTTTACTGCCATCAGCATCCATATTGACCATCTATGTCAAATCCAATGCATAGGAGAGGGAGCTCCCACTTACCTGCTGTGAGAGTGGCCTGGTCTTCCTCCCAAGCTGATGGCTAGGCCCAGTCAATCAATAACTATTGATACTTCTGGAGCTTAATGGACAGGTGGGGTTGAGGTTAGGGGTATGAGCCCTTTGCTGCATTACTAGGTCCTGGCTGAGTTGGATGTGGTGAGTGTGATGCGAGAGGGTGAGAAGTTTGGAGCTGAGGTGTGGGTGGGGCCGGCAGTCTGAGTCAAGCTCCGGGTCAGCAGTGGGCCAGATTCTCCTCCACCCCTTTCTGTCCACAGGTGCCAGCTGGGGGGAAATCATGGATGCTGAAGCCAGAGAATGGGTTTAGATCTTGGCTGTGTCATTTAACAACTCAGGCCAGTCCCTTGGCCTCTGTGTGCCTCTCTTTGTCTTGGGGATGGTAATGGTAAGAAGGAAGGAGTTTGGAAATTGCTTAGCTGGGGCCCTGACTCAGAGTAAGTGCCCAGTTGGTTGGAGCCAATGTGAGTTTCCCTCTCAATAATAATTATAATCCATGGAGCACATGGCTGGCAATGACTCTGGGCTCTCGAGGAAGAGTTTGGGGAGCTGCGTTTTGGAATGGGACTAAATTTACCAGGGACCAGTTCTGGAGGGGCATGCAAGTCTCAGGTTTGAATCCAAAATTTGGAGGAGTCTGAAAGCCCTTGGCACGCTGGCCCATGCTGCTGGAGGAGGAGGCAGGCTGTGGTGGAATGTGGCCGGAAGTCTGTGGGCTGCCCCTCCTGGGACTGGCGACCCTCCCTTTCTGGGCAGGCTGCCTGGAGACTGGGGGCACAGATTGTATGGGGCCTCAAGGATGGGGACCTGGCGGGAGGGGGCAGTCTGACCCCATCCTCCTCTCCTGGGTGGGGGGAGTGAGCTCAAGGCCTTCAGCCCTTTCATGTTTAATCCCCTGCCCGCTCCCCCCCCCCCCTCAGCTGTGGCTGGTGGCCAGAACCAATTGCAGTCCTGAATAGGGGAAAAGGGAGGAGAAGAGGGGGATGGCAACAGACACAGGAGAGGGGGTGAGGAGGGAGCAGGATTTGAATCTTGATTTCTTTTCTCATCAATTGTATGATTTTGGACAGGTCACCTCTCTGAGCTTCAGTTTCCTTGTCTGTAAAATGGGGATGATGATCATACCAACCCCAGGTAACCCCTAGATGTTACCTGGGTGATTTATCTAAAGTGGTTCTTAGTTCTGTGAGTGGTGGTTATTCAGCAAAGAGAACAGACAGAAAAAGAGAAGGAGAAAAACCATAATTATTATTGTTAACTTTGTCTTTTCTTTGATAATTTTTTGAACCAACCCCATTCTGCCGATGGAAAACCTGAGACCTTAGGAGATTAGTCAATAATTTAGGGTGAGGTAGGTGAGACTTTAAGTCACTTAGTGACCTCAGGGCTGTGCAGGTGTGCACCTCTGCAGTGTGTGTACCTGTGTACTGTGTTAACTGGGAGAAAAGGAGCCCCCAGTACAACCTTAGAAGTGTAAGTGGGTGACAAGCTGAAATCTTCATCCAAAGAGTCTAATGAGGGCCTGTTGGGTGCTCCCATGGGAAGAGGGACCTGAGTTGATGTTTGGAAGCTGGCACTGAGGAGGGACTCACCCCTACCTCTCTCACCCCATGGCTTGTTCCACCAATGTGCTTAAGGCAGGAGGCTTGGCAGGGAGGTAGGGGCCACATCAGCAGGGACCTTGTCCTGTGCCTAAGTGAGGAGCCCAGCAGACTCTGGAGCAGAGAAAGGAAAGAGATGTGTGTTAGAAGGAAAGAGATGCAGGCAGCAGACTGTGTCCCACTGAGACCCTAGGGGGCTTAGCTGTGTGTGTGTGTGGGGGGGGGGAGTAGAACCTGTCCTTGTGCAGTTTCTGAGTTGGGATCATGAATGAATTTTTCCACCATAGCTCAAGTCCTCAGGGCAGGGCAGGAGTGGGCTCTAAAGCTATTGGGATTGTAGGTCAGTTTCTGGGGAACCCCACTCTAGATCTCTCCGTTGTGGGGAAAGCTACTCAAAAGATGCTCATCATCTGTGAGCATCGGATAGGGGAAGCCAGTGGCAAACTGTGTCTTAGCTCTGAACAAGAAGCCATGGTTTCTGGGCCGGGCCTGCTCACTGCAGTTTTTTTTTTTCCCTCATGCCTCAGGCTTTTAACATATTTGGTGGTCATGCTACCTGGAGGGGTGTGAGACAGGCAGAGAGCAGCTCCGTCTATTCAGGGGAAGCCTGGGAAATGGGTCCCTTCTGCCCGATGAGGCTAGCAGGAAAGGAGGAGCAGAGAATGTTCCTGTGGGGAAGCAGAGCCTCTGAGGTCCGATCTGTGAAATGAATCCTACCTGGTATACACCTGCATGCATTCCTGCCTTGCCAACAGGGCTTCTTAGCAAGGCCCTAGCCCAGAAGCAAGCTCACCAGTAGATAGCTTCAAGAAGCGCTCCTTGCCATCCCTTTGTCAGGCCCTCTGGTTGCCTGGCTTGTCAATGGTGAGTCTGATTTTGGTTGCCTGGTTTACCTCATTCTAGCTACTGTCACAGTGCTAACTTTCTGGGGGGGTAGGGCTGCAGATCTGGGTATGAACTAGCCAAACTAAACCAAGTAAATCATTTCCAGATGCTCAGCTGGGTGATGGAGCCTGGAAAGACATCTGAGGTGGCACCTGAAGGCAGGTGTCAACCAGGCAAGGGGGACAGGGCCCTGGGCCGAGCACCCAGCTCATGCAAAGGTCTGGAGCCCTCCGGAAGTCTTGTCTAGGAAGTCTGGGATCTTGCTTTTTTTTTTTTTTTTTTAAGGAGGATAGACTCTGCTTTCATGTCAGAGGCTACCCCATTCTACTCCTTGGGATTAATCTAGCCACAGAGTATGGCTGAGATGGTAGAAGTTGGGCAGGATGAATTGTTTCCCCTGCCTCTCAGGGAAGGGCCACCACATAGCCTCTGCTGACCCTGGGTCACCCACACTGCCTCTGTCCACTGGGCCAGGGAGAAAATCATTAATGGGAGGCTGGCTTCTGGGGCAGGACAGCTCCCCTCGGGGCCCTGGGGTGAGGAGATTGGTTTGACCTCAGGTCGATAAGGTCTCTTGTGAGCAGGAGGAGAGTTGGAGGACAGAGGGGAACTGGAGGCCCGCCCTTGGGGGAGGGGACAGGACCAGGGAGCTTCAGGAAGACATTCCAGGTAGGTGGACGGCCCTCAGTGTAGGGATTTTCAGGACAAATGCGCACCAGGTGTGGACCTCAGGGGACCATGAAGCATCTAGGTGTGAAATGGAGCAGGTCCCAGGCTTCCAATCTGGGATGGGAATGGTGATATATAGTAGATGAATAGTGGAAGTGGATTTAACCTGTCTGAGCCTCAGTTTCTACATCTATTAAATGGGGTGATAAGCATTCATGCACTGCAATGTTGTCAGATTATCAAAAATATTAACATCATCTCAAAGTAACCTATGCTGCCATGTGCAGGGGGTTGGGGCTGTCTGGGATGTGAGAGTGTGATACACTTGTATCCTGTCTGATTTGCAGGGTTTCCCCAAGAGTCTCCTAAAAAGCTTCTTATATTTTCCTGGCAATTACCTCTAATGGCCAGGCACTGTTCTAAGACTTACTGTTTAATCATAGCAGTGGTTATGAAGGTGGCTGCCCTTAGCATCATTCTCATTTTACAGGTGAGGAAACTAAGACATAGAGTAGTTAGTAACCAGCCTAGGTTCTTAGCTAGAGAATGGCACATGCTGGGCTTGGAACTCACTGGTGGAAACCAACAGGGTGGGATTGAAAGCATAGCTTGGGAGTCACCTAGGACTAACTGCCTTTGCTTCTCTGTGATCCTGTCTGTTCAATTTCAGAGCCTCATTCTCCTCATCTGTAACATGGGTTAATACTTACTTGCTGAGGATGAGAGTGAAGGTTAAATGATGCCGTTTGGCTGAAGTGCTTGTGGGGCCCTGGCTGGAGAGTGAGGACATGTGCAGGTCTGTGAGGGGACAGAGATTTATGGGGTGTAGCAACGAGAGAAGCATGGTCCCTCTCCTTGGGGACTCTGGGCACAGTGGGTGACAAAAACATTGAGCTCTGCAATAGGCTCAGTTGGCCATGCTCTCATGGACTTGGGGTCCTGCATGCCTAGCATCATGTCAGACTTTGAGTGCACACAGAAGAAACTCAGGGCTTCCAGATTGGTTCAACTCTATAGTAAGATGAGGTGGCACATACTTAGCAGGGCATAGGAAAACCCAACTTAATGCTAAATGAAATGACAGGACTTTGAGTCTTTTCAGTGTTCATTTATTCACTCATCAGATGTTTGCATTTCCACCTTGCTGCATACTGAGATATGGCAGCAAGAAAGAAAGAAGGCATTAGCCTTCATGGTGCCCCATTCTAGTGTATGTGTGAGAGATGAACATAAACCAGGTAAGTGGTATTCTATCCTTTGATAGGTGCTATAAAGGAAAATAAGCGATGGTAGAACAATAGCAACGACAGAGGTAGGGAGCTATCAGACAAAAGCTGCCAAGGAAGTCACATCATCTCTGAATGTGATGTCTATGCAGAGATTCTACTGAAGTAGAGGAGTCAGTATGCAAAAATCAGGGAAGAGAACGGAAACTGATGGGAGAACAAGTGCAAAGGCATTGAGGCAGGTGTCTGTTCTATGTTGGGAATGTTCAGAGACACAGTAAGGCAGCCCATGTAACTGGTGGGAGGGTTGATGTCAGAGATGAAGGTGGGAAGCAGCCCTCACCCTGGAGGATTTGAGGTCATGTGGGCACCTTGATCTAAGTGTGATGGGAAGCCCTGGAGAGTGCGGAACTGACTGGGTTTGGAGAAGAATAGGGACAAGAGTGAACTGGTGAGGACAGGATATGGATTGTCCTGGTGAGAAACTGTTTTCAGGGGTGATTGGAGAGCTCATGTCAGTACAGCCAGAGGCAGCTTCTGAAGGATGTGATCAGACATGAGCTAAACCTATAAAAATACAGGGACTTTTGATGGGAGAGACAAAGTGAAAGCTCCTCCGTGAAGGGCCACAGGGTGTGGAAAAATGCTTGGTAATGTGAATGAGCATGCAGAACTTTGGGCATAGGGAAGAGACACCCCCCCCACCTCAGCTCCCTGGGGAGAAGCGACAGTGCACACTAACCCATTTGTTCTCAGGATGAGCCCTGCCACAGTCTTCCCATCAGGAACCCAAACAGCAACCTCTGTGCTCACCTCCCTTTTCCACTTTCTCATGGATTAGGGCCCTTCTCATGTGCTCACTCTATCCTCATAGCAGGATATGGGTGGACTCTTCTCTACTGTTTTACCAAGGAGGTAGAACACTTCTTGATCTCCAAGGTTAGGGCAGAAATGGAAAGTTTTGTTGGCAAACAGACCTAAGCCTGATTCTTTGCTTTGCCACCTCCTGGCTGGACCACCTCGGGTGACTTACCTCACCTCTCTGAGCCTTAGTTGCCTTGTCTGTGTTGGGGTGGTAATGGGACCATTGTAAGTATGTGCTGAGGCCTGGCTCTTGTTGAGAATGTAGCTCTTGTCTGCAAGAATCCCAGGGCTTCCAGGGTGACTCACTGCTGCCCTTTCCCTGCCCAGGTGCTGGTGGCCGAGGAGAACGTGGACTTCCGCATCCACGTGGAGAACCAGACGCGGGCTCGGGACGATGTGAGCCGTAAGCAACTGCGGCTGTACCAGCTCTACAGCCGGACCAGCGGGAAGCACATCCAGGTCCTGGGCCGTAGGATCAGTGCCCGTGGCGAGGACGGAGACAAGTATGGTAGGTGTCAGCCCCTCCCCTGTACTATACACATGTGCCTCACTGCCTCCAGGGCCTTAGCTTCAGATCTCAGCTCTGCCATCTCCAGGCTCTGTATGCACCCACCGGCACTGAGCCTTTCTGGGCCTTGAGTTTTCTCATCTGTAAAATAGGGGTGCAATAGTGCATCCCTCAGTGACGTGGGGAGCGCTAACTGGAGATGCGAATAAAGAGTACTTCGCTGATAAATACCCCTAAGTGGCAGTTGTCGTGGGATCAGAGGCTGGCTTGGGGACAACTGGCACTGGTGGTTACTCTGTGTGACACTGCTTTACCAGCCAGCCCCGGTTCAGGTGCTTGGAGGGGTGGGAGCCTCTAGTTTATGATTTGGGGATGCTGCTTGTGGTGGTGGAAATGGCTGGCATGTGAGTGTGCGCGTGCTGTGAGCTGGTATACCTGTAAGGTGTGGGGACAACACCTTAAGCCCCCATCTTCTTGACCTGCTTTTGACCCTGGAATTGTCTGACACTCTGGGATGTTTTGGGAACCACCTGCTTCATGCTGCCTCCACCAGAGGCCTGAGGGGAGTGAGACACCTTTACTCCCTTCCCTCCCCAAGTTCCCAGCCACAAAGTCCTCAGCACTGAGCCAGACAAGACAGATCCCTTCTCAGAGCTCAGAGGCCCTGAGCTGGTACTGCCCGTGTCCCACTGGGGCAGGAGCCTTCTGAGGTTTGGAGAGATGTCCCAGACGCCAGACTTGGACAGGGGTGGAAGCTGGGGCTGTGGGTGGCTCAGGCGCAGGCCTGGGGCCTGGGGTGCTCTGCAGGCTGCCAGCCTAGGCTTTTCTGAGATGATGCCCCCCTGCCCGCTGGCCCCTGCCCATTGCAGTTAAGACGTGACAACAAGACAGATCATTTCTTGGACCTTTTATCTTGGACACCATTTATTTTCCCTCAGCCCCGGGGCAGGACTGACCTCATGGTGGGGCCCAAGTGTGGCAGCTGCACCATCACTGGGGGCTGGGCGAGGCCAGGCTGGGCAGGGCTGAGCCACACTGGGCTCCAGCATCTCCGGGCCAGCTGCCTCCCCCCTGCTTCCTACTCCATCTCTCTTTACTGCCTCATTCCCCTCCCTCCCTCTTTCCCCTTCTTCCTTGCTCAGCCACTGCTTCTCTTTTCATCTGCACCTCTCCTCAGAGAGGGCCATCTCCCTCTTTCCTGCTTCTCACCCCTTCCCCTCTTTGTTTCTCTTCCTCCCCACCATCGCTGCCCTCCCTCCTCTCCACCTCCACCTCTCCCAGGCCCTCTGCTGGCTTCCTCTTGGGCCTCCTTCCTCAGTGCCCCCCTCTGCGGGCGCCTGGCTGTGTGGGTAGACCCAGGTGGCGGCTTTCCCTGGGATCTGCTGTCCAGTTGCTGCCAGGGAAGGGGCAGCTGGCTGGCCGGGGCGGGAGGGAGGTGCCCTCCTGGGGAGTTCCCGGAGCTCTTGCTGGCCCCTCCAGGCTGGGAGAGTACAGGGGGGTCAGACTCTGGTCTGAACCATCTGTCCACGCCCCGAGACAGGAGGCAGGCGCTTGGGAGGGAGAGGAGCCCAGCCGCTCATGCTAGAAGCCACTTGCCCTCTCATTTCCTCTGCCTGAACTGGAGACTCAGGGGATCTCACCTGCTGTGTGACCTCAGGCAAGGTCTGTGTGGACCTTCATTTTCCTTTTATGATACAAGGCTTGGTGCACAGCAGTGCAGCATTGAGATGCATGTGGAGCAGAGAGAGATCATGTTAAGACACTGCCATCAGGTGTGGGGCCCAGAGGGGGTCTCAACCTGTATTTCCAGCAAGCACCTGGGTGGAACTCCTAAGAATATACTGAGTCTCCAGGGACCAGCTGTCTTGGCTGCTCCCCTAGTGCCGTGAACTCTAGGATTTCGCAGTCTCTTTCAAGGAATAGGTTTTTCCATCCTCCCCTGACCCCACCCACCCACACACACACACACACACACACACCCAAGGCAGCATGGGGCCTTGCTGGCTGGGCTGCTGCTGCTTCTCCATTTAAATGTTGCATTAGAAACGCAGATGAGGCAAAGGGACCCCATCTGTGAGCCCTGGGAAAGGAAGTGGGACAATGGAGTCAATGGAAGCTCCCAATCTAGATAATCAATACAAATATTATTGGGAGGGTGATTTATGTGGCAGAACAGGGCTGGGAGGATGGGGCTGCATTAGGGGCTTGCTCTGCTTGCGGGGGAGGGGTGACCAGTAATCTGGGGTCAGGCCATGGGGTTCAGAATGGTCCAAGAATCTGCTTCCTCTTCTCAGCCCTGGATCCAGCTGAAAATGATGTAAGTGGACTTACCATCCTCAGGGTGCAGTGGGGATTTCAGCAAACTCCAGGTAGAAGCAGACTCCCCAGTGGAGGCCTGGAATCAGGAATGCCTGAAAATACTCAGAATCTCAGATAATATCGCCTGTCCAGGCACAAGGCTCCTGAGGCAGGGAGCAGAATACAGGTGCAACTTTGTCTTGGTGTCCTTCGCAGGAGCTCTGGCCTGTTGTGTCGTAAGTGGTCTGGTGAAATCTGCATGTATGTCAGCAGAGCTTCCATACTGTGGCATCCTGTAGGGGAGTCTCCTTAAGCCTCCTGAAGCTTTCTCAGCACTTCCTGAGAAGAGGGACTTTCTTTAGCTCTGGGTTGGGCTCTGGAAATGAGGAATGCGGACCAGGCAGCTAGAGGTTTGAACAGTAGCCACCTATGGGGAAGAGGGTCTGGGGGTGAGAAGGGTGTCTTGGCTACCTGAGGTGACATCTCTCTCCTTAGCTGCTTGGTGCTGTTCTCCTCTGTTCTACCTGGAAGGATCAGTTCTGGCCCAGGAGTCAAGACTCTCCAGGCCTGCAGCTCTGCCTCCAAGCAGCCCGGAGAACCAGGCCTGCATCTCTGGCCCTGGCTTGGTTTCTGCCTGACTAGTGAAGTGCAGAGGCCCTGTCCACCTGCCTCTGAGTGTTATGTGCTTCAACCCAGCATGTGGAGCACCAGCCCCTCCTAGCTACAGGAAACAGGGCTTTGAGTGGTGGCATTTGGGTTTTAAAAGGAGGCAGTGGGGCTCATTGAGTTCACTCTGGGGTGTGGGAGAAGTAACCCCTCCATTCACTCCAAAATGTTTGCGGGTATGAAAGTAAAACTCTGCATTGATAAGCTTTGTGATTGGATATTTTTGTGATTAGATATTCCTGCCCACTTTCATTTATGAAAAGGACTTCTCTGCTTGAGGAAGAAGTTGATTAAACCCTCACAATGTTTGCAGTAGACCAGCGAACAGTGCCCCCCCCCCCCCCCCCCGGCCCAAGCAGGCTACCAGAAGGGCCATGGATCTGAGTTAACCTTTCATTCGGTTTCCTTTTCTTTGAAATGGGTCAATTGATTGAATGAGAGGATACCCTATAGTCAGTGACTGTATGATTATTAGAACAATGATATCATCAGCAACCACATGAACTCATTTCTGTTGTACAAAGATCAGGGAGAGGGGGACTGTCATGATCCCAGTTCCCTCTTGGGAAGTCTTGGGTTCCTAGGGCTTCCAGAAGGATCCCTGTCTCTTGTTTATTAATGGGGCCTGGGTACATCTGCTGCAAGTTGCAAGAGGCTCCTTTCACATGATTCCAAAGGTCAGATGGACTCTCTTGGCCAAGATGGTGAGGGGGGGGTCTTTTGACCCTCTTGCTTTCCTCTTTGTTCATTATTCCTGACCCCAGGGGTGCAGCACTAAGACACTCAACACAACCTCATTTTGGAGGTTCCCAACCCTTTCTAGGGGTTGACGAGTAGGGAGAACCTAAGCCCCTACCTTTCTGGGGCCTGGAACCCTTTCTGCTCCCTCTCTGGCCCCACTCTGTTTCTTTCCCACCCCATCAACTGGGCCAGTGTGGGGTGTGGGGGTGAAGTTAGTTCTCTGGAGCATCCTCCAGCTCAGGGTGGACTCGGCTGTGAATCCATCTGTTGCACAGCCATTGCCACTGGGAGTTGAGGGTAGTCTGCCTACCCTATCTAAGTGGGCTTGCTGAGCCCTCTGTCCTCCTTGTCATAGCAAGAGTCTTGCTAAAGGGGGGGACCCCTCTAAGAATGTGAGATCCTTGGAAGCAGTGACCTTTCTTTAGCTATGAGATCTTGGAGGGAGAAAGCAGCTTCCCTTTAAAGATCACTAGTTAAATGAATAAAATACTTATAGGCAAAGCAAAGCAAAAACTGGGGTTCATGCAGAAGCACACCCAGATGACATTTTCTGAGCATTTTCTGAGCTGCTGACCCCTGTGTGAACCCCCTATCTCGCATTCTGTCACCTTAATAGGAGGCTGTGTTGGAGTAAGGAGCATGGGCCTTGGGCAGAGCTGGCATAGCAGGGGTAGCAGGGACCCATTTTCTCCCACTCTCTGAATTTGGTATCCTATTGTGCATTTTCCATACAGCAGCAGAAACGGGAGACTGCAGGCACTCCTCTCAGAAGCTGCCATGTCCCAGCCATGGTGGCCTGAATCCTAGAACCTGGGTCTCCATTCCCTGTCCTTGCTTGCTGTGACCTTCCTGAGTTCCTTCAAACACATTTCGCCACTGAGAGACTTTGCGTTGCTTTCTCCTCAACCAAGAATGCTAGGTTTTTAATCCCTCAGCCTCTCAGGCTTCTGTTCAGTTGGAGAGAGGTCCCCTTTTTGTCCCTCCTAGGCATAGTTTTATCCTTATCAGTGAGGTCCTCTTTGTCCCTTCCCAAGGGATATTGTTCTTCCTAGCACTTATGGCTACCAGATATTCCATTATGTCTTTAGTAATCTCTCCTGTTATAATGCAATTTCCATGCGTGTGTATGTATGTGTGTGTGTGTGTGTGTGTGTGTGTGTCTGTCTGTCTGTCTGTCTCTGTTTTCTTCACTGCTTTAGCCTATACACAAACAGGTGCGCACTATTTGCTGAGGGAGTGAGGGCAAAGGGCACCTGACTATGTCAGGAGGGCAGGGCTGGGCCCCGGGGCTTGCCACACAGCAGGTATCTGGCATGTCAGTGCTCCCTCCTCTTTCTTGCCCTCCCCGCTTTCACTCATCCAAGCAGTTGGGCCTGAGGGGTGTGGTAGGGACACTTCCCACAGGTATTCTCCTAACTAGGAAGGGGACTGTATCTCTCAGTCTATCCTCTCAAACCTCTGAGCTCACATGGACAACTTCTGTCCACACAGAGCGTGGTGGCACCTTGCTGCCCCCACATCTGAAATGGCTATGCCGGAGCTCCAGCTGGGGTTAGCTAGAGTTCCTGATCAATCCTATTGATTCTTCCCTTCTTCCTTTCCACATGACCTGCAAACCGCCCTGGGGACTTTAGAGGAGGGGAAACTTGGGCACCATTGGAGAAGGGTCATACTGTGTGTGGGTGTGTATGTGGGTGTGTGTGTGGTATGTGTCCATTTCCCCTTATGCCTCCTCCCACTTGACCTGGTTTACCTTCAGAGAGGACAGAGGGAGAACTGATGGGAACAGCCTTGCAGTTTCCTGTGTGGCAAGGACATGTCCTTGACCAAGGACACCTGGCCAGTGGCACTGTCAGCACTAGAATCCTGGTGGCTGCTAGCTGCCCTGGGAAGAGCACAAGTGGGGCTAGGTAGCTTCTCTACTGTCTTGGGGGGACCTTACTGTGAGAGCTGGGCAAAAAGAAACCCCTCCTTCAACGTTGTCCTTTCAGTTCCTCCTCTCTGGTCGAATCTCCTGTGTCTTTTTGCCCGATGTTTCTCTCTCTCTCTTTCTCTCTCTCTCTCTCCCCCTCCCTCCCTCTCCCTCTTCCTTTCTCTCCCTCTCCTTCTCTCTCTCCCTCTCACCTCTCTCTCTCCTCTCTCTCTCTCTCTCTCTCACATGAGTTCCTGTGTCACCTCCTGGGAGGCCCAGCTAGGGAATCAGTCAGTCATTCTACCAACATCACTTCTCATTTCTCTTCCATGGCTGGCATGGGTGACGTCTGTCCAACTCTGCCTGCATACCTCTGTCCAAATCTCTGTCTCAGACTAACTCTGGAGTTAGTCTGTCTTTGTTTGAATTCTGGTCTGACTGTGTGACTCTAGCAAAGTAACTTCACCTGTCAGTGACTCAGTTTCTTCACCTGTAAAATGGGCATAAGAATTCCCATCTTGTGAGGTTGTTGTGAGGACTGACTGAGATGCTAACCACTGTACCTGCCACATGGTAAATGTTCACACATGTTAGTTGTTGTTATTTTTTTATTGTTGCTATTCCAGGCTTTTAAGTGAAAAAAGGAAGAAAAAAAAAGATATAATGATTCTTTTTTTAAAAATAAAAAGTCTTTTCTTTCAGTTCTTTTTCTTCCACTGTTCCATTTTCTACTTTCTTCTCTGTATTCTGGAGAAGAGAGCTGTTCTTTGAGCTTGTTTACCTCTCCATGTTCTTCTGGTCCCCAGCCATGGCCAGGTGCTAGCCTTCTGCTCTATGCTGGGTCTCCCTGTGACTGACTCTGTAAACTTGCCTGTCAGCAAAGCTGAGTTGTGGGGTCCCCATCCTGCACTCAGTACCCTTCTCTTCCTGCAACACTTTTGTAGAGCAGATCTACAACCTTCTCTTGCCCCTCTGGTTTGAATCCAACCTTGGATGCTCTTGAGGGCTCCCCCAGCTCTCAGTATAGCTTGAAGCTACCTTCCTCTGGGTGTTTGGAAGGTCATTTGGAAACAGAGTTAGGGAGGGATGCCTCTCTCCCTTTGGCTCTGTGGCATTTCTACCACAAACCTTGGCCCTGCAAAAATGAGGCCAAACAGAAGACCTTCCAAGTTAACTTTTGGTATTCACTCCTTTTTCCTCCCCTGGGAAAGTGATTGGTACAAAGGAGAAGTAAGGGGTGGAGTAGACAGGTCAAGGAAGGGGTCTGAGACCAAGACCTCTTGGGTTAACCTCCTGGGTTTGAATCCTGCTTAGGTTTTTACTGTCTCACTGTGTGACACTGAATCTCAGTTTTCTCACCTATAAAATGAGAATATAGTAGTTTTAACCTCTAGGGATTATTATAAGGATTAGTGAAACAATGCCCAGCACACCATAAGTTATAGATAAGTTTAAGTCACTAATATTTCCTTGACAGATAGAATTGAAAGAGGACTGGGAGGCCTCCTTATACCTGGCTCAGAGAGGGATAAAATTTTTTTGCTTTGTCACATAAGTCAGAATATGTGATAGTAATCATGAGGCTGGAGATTGGTGGGAGTTCTAGTGAATGGCAGAGTTCTAGTGAATGGCAGGAAAACCTTAGCTAGCATCAGGAGTTATCCTCAGGATGGAACAGAATGGTGAAGGTAATGATTGTGGAATCAGTTGGAGATGGAGTTCAAAATTCTACTACTGCTTTTCTACCCTGATTTTTCCAGCTCAGCGCCCTTGGGCAAGCGCCTTCACCTCTCTGAATCTTAATTTTTTATAGCTTAACATAGCATTACTCATACTATCTAACATGGCCATTTATGTATTTACTAAAATTCGCTTACTGGTCTTTTGCTGTGAGACAGGTACTGATATACTATGGTGATAAAACAGATAAGGCCCTGCCCTCATGAAGCTTCCTTTAGGATGTACAAGACAGACAATAAAAGTGGTAATGGATAAGACAATTTGGACAGGAACTCTCAGTTAAACGGAACAGGAGATGGTTAGAGCCAACCTGGGGCGGGTGGGATGATACTGAACAGCACAGTCAGGGAAGACCTCTCTGAGGAGGTGACAGTGGAGTAGTATCCTACTAGTTAACACAGCATTATTCAAAATTCTGGACAAAGTGGTCTCCAGAGAAGCCTGGGGGGAAGAGTCAGTGCAAAGGCCTTGGGGGCAGGATTGTGCTTTTATGTTAGAGAGGAACAGCAAGGAGAATTAAGAGGCTGGCAGTCTGTGATTAGAGACCAGAAGTTAGGATGGTCAGTAGGGGCCAGATCATGTGCTCCTTGCAAAGAGGCTGAATTTTAAGTGGGTCAGAGATGTACTTTAGCAGGGAAGAGTCAGAATTTCTTTTATGGTTTATGTTTAAAGGATCCCTCTGGCAGATGTAGAGGAGACTGGTGGGGGCAAGAGGCTGTTGAACTGTACAGACAGGAGGGGCTGCCAGGGTGGTGAGGAATGGAACAAGATAATGTCACAGACTCCTCCTGCCTGGCCTGGCCAAAGCCTGGAAAATGGAAGTGAGCTGAGCTGAGGTTTCCAGCTCCTGAGAGCTGGATCTTGGGGATTTGGGTCATGAAAGTGGGCAGGTTAATGCTGAGGATCAAGCAGGAGCTGGGGCAAACCTGGTAGAGGTGGGGTCTCTCTTTCTCTCTCTCTCTCTTTCTCTCTCTGCCTGTCTCTCATTTTCTCTCTCTCTTGCTCTCTCTGTCTCTCTTTCCTGCTGCTGCTATTACTCCCCAAAGACTTTACATAATTCTGGCCCGACTCCCTCCTCATTATGTCATGCACTGAGTGGAGTCTAGGTCACTCCATGACTTGCTGTGGTCGGTTGGGGGAGAGCAGACTTCTGGCTCCTCTAGAGCACCAGTGGTGCAGACCCTCCCCATGCTGGGGTGGGGGTGGCTAAGCTGGCAGGGGTGGAAGCACAGTCCAGCCCCAGCCCTGGGCCCTTTGGTTGACTCAGGCAAAGGCCAGGGCTTTTTGCCTTCCAGAGTTGACTGTGGGTGATGAGCATGGGGGGTTTATGTTTGAGCCAGTCATCTCAAAGCTGGGGGCCCTGCCCTGGAGCCCCACCTGGAAGAGGCAGGCAGATCTGATGTTCATCTCCCCAGATCAGTGGTTTGTCTGAATCTCAGTTTCCTAAGCTGCAAAATGGGCACAAAGGCACCCAAGCTCTAGGAGGATGTGTGGTTTCAGATGGCTCTCCAGGGTCAGCTCTTTTGTATAATGAGAGGTATTTGAGGGTAGAGCACAAGCTGGGACAGAAGCAGACAGAGACATCTCCCCCTCCGACTCATTTGAGGTTGTCTGAATCCCAAGCTGGTGGCTTCACCTTCACCTACTCCTTACAGTCTTCTTCCTTTCCTGCTCCCAACCCCAGAAAGAATCTCAATAGAATGGAGCCCCTCACTCTACCTGGCACAGGTACGAAACTGAGGCTCAGAGGGGGTGTGGCTTGCTCAAGGTCACATGGCCCAGGGTGCCAGAAATAAGTTCCTGCTCAAAACATTTTCTGGAGCATTTTTTGGAGTATAATGCCTGTGCCCCAGAAGATGCCGAGGAAGGTCAGGTTAGAGACACACCTCAGGAGGCAAACCCTCCTTCTGCCCTTTTCTACATATCTCATTTTTTCACTCCTTTTTTTTCTTGGGGGAAAATGTTTTTCTTTTACAGTTACAAAGAAGCTTCAACAATAGTTACTGTGTGCCGGGCACGGTGGCTCGGTGGCTCGTGCTTGTAAGCTTCAGCCTATGAAGCGTCAGGGGCTAGGGATCGGGCTTCGAGTCCGCCTGGGTCCTGTAGCAAGACCTAGTTCCAAAAAAAATAGCTGGGCGTGGTGGTGCGCGCCTGTAATCCCAGCTACCTGGGAAGCTGAGGCTGGGGATGGCTTGAGTCTATGGTACCCCGGGCAACAAGAGCCTGCGGTTCCATGGGCAAAAATAGCAAGATCTAGTCTCAAAAAGAAAAAAACCAACAGCCAACAATAGTTACTGTGTTTTTCTTACCCAGCCTCTGCAAAGAGGGTACTAGGCCTTTTCTAACATCAGTTGGTCTGAGTCTCACAATAACTGTGAAAGACTGGGGACAATTATTCCCATTCCAAAGGTAAAGAAACTGAGGTGCAAGGTCACACACTTGGAACTGGAACCTTATATCCAGTCTGTGCTTTCCAAAGTCCTCACCTTCCCTTCTACCTGCTGCCTTCTTCAGAAGTGCCTGAGAGTTGGAGAGCCTTCTGACCCCCATAATCCCCTTCTTGTACGGTGCCTGGGCTTTGTGAAGAGATGCAGAAAACAAGTCCTGGAACTTCTACCATGTTTGGCCCTGGATTCCTGGGGACCAAGCTAAGAGGGAGAGTTACAGGGAGTTTGAATTACAGTGGAATAGGGGTGGGGGTGGGGGGGGCCTGCAACCCCCCATCACAGTGTTGGCTAAATTTCTCAGTGTTTGCTAGGGATGGGGGAAGGTGGAGAGAAGAATGTGCCTCCCCTTGTTTCTAGAATTACTAAATTCTTGTTAGATCTTTAAATTTTATGTAAATTCTTCTTTTTTTCCTTGGGAGGGTGGGTATCATGTTTTAATTAGCAATGGTGTCAAAGGAGAGCTAGATTAATTATTGGAAATCCTGAGTTCCAGGTGGTTTTAATTTTCACAGCAGGGCACCAGGGTATATATTTAAAAATTTTTTTTTTATTAAAATCATACATAGTGTATTTTAGGGGCACCAAGGTACACTCTTTGTGGCTCCAAGGATACTGTATTTAGGGCTATGATTTTAGTTATGGAGAAGCAAGTCCCTTGTCACCAAAATTAAAATTTTGAGGGTGAGGGAGGGGCAGGTGTTGGGAAGTAAAGGGTCAGGAAAGGGGGGTTGAGAATGGAGGGGAGAGCAGCTGCAGGGGGGAGGCAGTGGTGGGGAACCAGGCACAGAGACTTAAGATCAGAGAGGAGAGAGACCTCAAAAAAGGCACATGGCTTACCAAAGTCACACATCATCCTATTTGGGAGAAAATGTGGACTGGGGGAGACTGGGCTGACACAGTATGTTGAATCAAGGGTCAGCCATCCTATGACAACTTGATGTCCTTGTTCAGTCATCCTAAGGGATGACCCCCATCCTAAGGGAGGTTCCCCAGAGATTTTTTTAGCATGGCATCTTCTATCTGCACCACTTCCACCTGAATCAGGTCCTGATTGAGACTCCTGGACTCCTGAGATTTAGCTTCAACCTTGGTGACCTTGAGTGAAGAAGGCAAACTCTTCCAAATCAGCTTCCCTTCCCAGGGCCTCCCTTGCTTTAAGTGGTCAGGGCAAAGGGGCTGGGGGAGGGGACACTAACAGGGTTCCAGATGTTTCCCTGGAGGAAGGGGCCACTGACCTAAATTTTGGAGGAAGTAGCTTGCCACCCCCCAAGGCAGGGTTTGTGTGTGTGTGTGTATGTGTGTGTGTGTGCGCGCGTGCGTGCCTGCCTGCCTGCCTGCCCATGAGTACTTGTGTAACCGTCCATTCCTTCCTCCAGAGACTGCTGCTTCTCTGTGCTCATTTATATGACAGGCTATCCTGTTTGGGGCATGAAGTTGAGAGCTTTGGAGGGTGGGTGATAGTGGGGTGAAGGGACCCACTAGTATTTAACTACAAGGGTCCCCAGTCCAGTCAAAAGGGGCTGGCTGGGGTTGGAGAAAAAGCAAGGACAACTTCAATCTCCCTGCCTTAGGGATGTGCATCCCATGATTGATGTGGGGGAGTGTGGGGAATGACCAGGGACATGGTCAGAGATCATGTCACTGAGCTTTTAACCCATGCCATTACCCTTGGTAAACAAATGTGTCTTGTTCACCTGTCTTTCGAAGCCCAGCTCCTAGTGGAAACAGATACCTTTGGTAGTCAAGTCCGGATCAAGGGCAAAGAAACGGAATTCTACCTGTGTATGAACCGGAAAGGCAAGCTCGTGGGGAAGGTGAGTGATGGTCTGGAATTGCACTGGGGACTTTTTGGGTGGGTCCCTTGTCATTTTGGGTAGCTGGAAGGATGAAGACTGTGACTTTGGGGACATGCAAGGCCATGGTGTCTCCTGATGTATGTATAGCTCTGGCTTGCTTAGTAGTAGGAGACCTTGAGGGGTTCTGGGCTCACTGCCTGTGTGTGCCTCACATAGGGAGCAGGGAACTAGCAGACCGTAGGCTGGGCTGCAGCACGGTTTCAACAATCGTCAGGGGTTTATAGTGCTGAGCAGAACCCAGTGCCTCGTCAGCGCTGGGCCTCACGGTTCTAGCATTTCAGGAAGATTTTATTACTTTGGAACAGGCAAGAGAGCTGCGTGTAACAAATTAGGGCAAGGGTGGGGGTGTGCATGGGGTGGACCCACACACCAGGGGCTTTGAGCCTCTACCAATGCTGGTTCTCAGTGCCCCCCTTTTTGTGGGGGTGCTTGCTTGTGAAGTTGATACATATGCCTCCCCTGGATATTCAAATGGAGGATTGACTGGCAGTTCCTTTATGGTACAGTCATACTCTGCATCTCTTAGGGCCCCTACTCACTTCCATATGGAACTTATCTAGTGGGGTGTGGGGCTTCTGCTGAACAGGTGGTGTGGGGGTTAGAGGGTACGCTAGTTTCCAAAGGGATGGGCTTCTACTGCTTGGGGGCAAAGTCTTGGCTGGTTTTGTGGCCCTCCTTGTTAGGAAGTAGGGGGCATGACCCCATTCTTGCTTAAGTCATCTTTCTGACTTCTTAAATCTCCTCTTAACCCACTTCCCCTTTCCCATACCCAAGTGACTGGGGAGAATGTACCATGCTTGCTCTGAGTCAGGTTGCTGTGGCATGATTTGTTCATAGCAGCCATAAGGAGAGCCTCTCTTAATAGAGCACCTGCTTTCTGCCAGGCACCGGGCAAAATGCTCAGAAGTAGTCCCAGGAGATTGGTCATAGCATTCTCCATTTCACAGATGAGAAAGCTGAGGCCCGACCACGTCCCCGAGGGCACTTGTCCCAGATCCCACGCTAGAGTGAGGCAGGATTCGGAGCTCATTTGGAAGGGAAAAGATTCCAGCCGCACTGCCCACACCAACTGAAGCTTCTTCACCAGCAAAATAATAGTAATCGGCTGAGCACGCCCCGAGACGCCGAGGACTGGTTTTAATTAGTGATTCACTTTCCACGGTGCTGAGCCGGCCGGAGGGGTCTGGGGTAGGGGGCGGGCCGGGTGCCGGCCCGCTGGCCTGGCGGTGCGTTTCCTGTGGCGGGTGCGGCCCAGCCCCGCGTCAAGCGCTTTGTTCTCCTGCCCGCCCGGGCCGCCTCCCAGGCCCAACCTGCTTGGAGCTGTCGGCTGCGCTGGCTCTTTTTTTTTCCAGTTGGAAGGAGGGGCGCACAGCCTGCAGTGCCGGGTGCCTGAGCGCCCCTCCCTCCCCGTCTGCGCGGTTCCCGGCATCCTGACCCCAGGAGGGCCGATCTGGGGTCAAAAGAGCAGCCCCGTCCCCTCGGGCCGCTCCCGCCGCCGGCCGCCCTCCGCCTGTCCGCCGGCTGGCCGCTGAGTCACCGCTTCCACAGGAGCCGGCTCGGATTTCCTGCCCCCTAGCCCTCTCTCCCGTCATTAATATTGGGGACGGTTCAGCTGGCGCAAGGCGAGGCTCTGCCCAGGGAGCCCGGAGTCTGCGGCGGTTCCCCCCTTTATCTCCTTTCAGAATCTTGTCTTCTGGGCTGACTTGGGGGAACTATAAGATGCCCCCCCCTACACCTGTCCCATTTGTGCCTGGCAGGTCCCCTGTTGGCCTCTACCTACCTCAGTACCCCCTCTGTTGGTGGCTGCTCTATCAGGAGGCCCTTGAGCCTTGGATTGTGCTCTAGTACCCAGTCTCTGCCCTAGGTCCTGGGATTAACCCTCCCTGATACTGTGGTGACACCCTCTGTCCTCTCCTTCTCAGCTCTTGCCATTACCTCTGTTCTGGTTTTGTACCTAACAGCAAACGATACCTCAGCCACTTCAGAGCAGGGGTCCACCTCAGGTTCCACTCTGGTTCTTTCCCACTGCCTACCCTCAGCTCTCAAAGCACAAAGGTATCCGAGATCTTCCCCACCCTCTGCCCCAACCTAGCTCAAAACCCACCCCATGGGACCTCACTGCCTACCAGAGAATGGCCATACTCCTGTGGGAAGCCTCCCTGGCCTCCTGGCCCTGCCTCCTGCCTCCGTGCTCTTCTGTCACAGACTCATGGCACTACCAAACCCCATGTCCTGGATAGCACCATCAGACTTTGCACGCACCGCTCTCTCAGCTGGATCTGTGTTTTCTCTGTCCATCTGCCCTGAGGGTTCATCCTGCAATGGCCTCCAGCTTCCCTGACCCCCAAGCCCACATGCAGCCCTGTAGTGCTGGTCTGCTCACCTGGTTGTCACCGTCTGCTTTCATGCCCTTGGACATCCCCCCCAGACTGGGAGCTCTTTACAGCCTGACTCTGGATCTGGCTGCCATTTGCTTCAAGGACCTGACCTAAAGACTGCAGGGCCACCAAAGAAATAGAAATCTGTTTCTTGCTTTTCTGAAGGCAACTATAGTCAGAATTCTCCAGGGAGTCAGTTTCTGACCTCAGTGTCCTCATCTATAAAATGGAGTGATAATGCTGACAATTAGTAGCCACTTGCTAAAATTTAGTTCCTTTCTTCTTAAAAGCCAGGTTCCAAAATCACTCATTCACCCATGGAACCCCTTGGCCTCCACTTAGGGTCTAGCTCTCTGAATAGTTCAACAGGATAGTTTGGGCTGTCCTGACCCTGGATGCCAACCTTGCACATCCCTTGCACATCAGTTGGGCACATGCATTGACCCCCTTTTTAGAGGGGTTCAATAGAACCTTTTCAGAGACTCCAGCTTTTGGCAGTAGCTGCTCCCTCAGATGTATTGTACCAATCATATACCAAGGTTCTGCCCCTGTACCCCTACTTGCTCAGTTAGCCCCCTCCTTGTCCCCTCTCTGGCCCTATGTCCATTTGGCCCAGGGGGTAAAACCTTCATCTAGAAAGCACATGTGGGCAGTATCTGCCTATGTCTGAGATTCAACTTAGATCATTTTTTCCTCATCAGCTCCTACCTGTAAATCACTCATATGTCCTCTTTGGGGCAATAATGGGCCTCAGACCCTTTCAGGACAAGGGTTCCCTCTTGCTTCACATCTTTGCAAAAGCTGCTTTGGTTGTTAGTGTCTGACAACAACTCAAAAACGCCTTAGGCAAAAGAAGGAATTTCTTGACTTTGGAAATTAAAAACGTTGGGGGGGGGGGATAGTTTTAGTTTCAAGTAAGACAGGGTGGAGGGACCAAATGATGTCATCAGTCTCAGTCTTCAGCTCAAGTAGAAGGAATAGGAGTCCAGTTTGGATAGAAGGAGGTTGAAGGTGGTAGAAGGGGAATGGGGGGGTGGGCAGGTGATCAAATTCTACTCAATCACCAAGCTTCTGGGATGGCATATTCCCTTACTCTCTAAATATCCATGTTTTGCCTTGTCTGAATGAATCAGGTAGTATTTCTAGGGGTGAACCCCAGCATAGGTGTGTTTTGAAATCTCTGCGGGTCTCAAGCAGGGTTGTAGAAGTCATCAGGAACAAAGGTGAAGGTCAAGTTCAAGCCCTTAAAGTGTCTGGTTCATGGTAGGGAATTTGTGACCAACATAGGCCTCACAGTTTGTGCCTTGAGCTCTGGGATGTTGGAAATTTCTGCCCCCAGGTCAGTTCCTGAATCTTTGTAAACAAACCTAGACATGTCTGGGCACATATGCCAGGCATTATCCTAGCCCCTGGCACTTCTAAACCTTCACTTTGTGCCAGTGGTGGCTCTGCAGGACCCTGGGGAGGGGAGGTTTGCTGACAGGCACACCCTTCCACACCCTCTGTCCTCCTGGATGTGTCTGGAACCAGACAGAGGGGAAGTGAGCTTCAGGGGCAAGTCCATATTCAAATCCTTGCTTGGCACCTTACTTAGAACTCCACAACCTTGGTAAAGCTTTCTACATCTTTGAACTCAGTTTTCTTCTCCCTGAGGTAGAGTTTACCTCAGGGAGTTAAATGGCTACTTAGTAGCTGACAATCACTAGATGGATAAGTAGGGAGAATAAGTGGGCGGAGATCTCTGTCCACCCTTTGCTGTGTCTCCTTCTCATAGCCCACCCAGAGGTGCCCCTCATCACTTGTGACTGTTTCTGGAATATTAAGAGAGCCAGTCTATTTTCTTGTAGATGAAAATCCTTTTGTATGTTCAACTTCTCACTCCCTCAACAAAACTCTTATTCATTCAACCTCAAATGCTCTGGATACCCCTGTCTAAGACTTGTGTGGAACCATGAGAACAATTGAGAAGCAGTCCTGGATCATGAAACGCTTGGGACAATGTTGATGGAGGCAGATATGGGAGAGGGTGGGAGGAATAATCAATGCCAAGGTGGTTCAGAAGATGGAGTTTGTTAGTCCAATCAAAGCTGATGCTTAGATGGAGTCTTGAAGGAGGAGGAGGAAGTGCCCTGGGAGGTAAATGGCAGTCAGGAAGGCTTCCTGGAAGAGGTGGCTATTGAACCAAGCATGAAAGTAGTTTTACAGGAGGAGGAGCAGGTATTCTTGGGTGGGGCGACAGCATGTTATAACTTCTATTCAGTTTTTCCTGACTGTTCTAGCCAAAGGGCCTAGACTCAGGCAGCTTCTAGGATTATCCACTGGAGACTAGAGACCACTTCCCTCTAACCCCTTGAACATAAATCCTGACTTCCCTCACAAGAATCTCACATTGTTCACCCCACCCATACCATCTCTGGATCCTAAGTGTGTCTCCTAGGTCCTATCCCTGCCTATCCTGTGGCCTCCTTGAAAGAAAGACTGCCCTCCATAGAATGTTTTCTTACCCTGTCCGTCCCTTTCTGCAAAGTTCAGCACTTTGTCTGCAGCACCCAAGCTTGCCCTCTGCTCAAAGGTGAATGTTCCTGGAAGCGCTAGCCCGGTTTCCACTTCAAACAAAAGGCTGGAACTCACACCTCAGTCTCCCTGCACAGCCAGACCGCTGGGCTTCCAACTTGGCTGGGCATCTGACCGTAACGAGGAGTGGGCCCAGCCTAAATTTGGAGATGTTCTTTGGAAACTCGAGTACTGCTAATTCAGGCCTCCAGCTTTCTGTGTTTCCCACTCTTCCACATGGAATGATTCGGCTGTCTCAAGGAGAAGGGTCAAGGGCAAATCTGCCACCATTGGTTCAGATCAGATCTAAGGGAGGCTGGTCCTGTCTCTACTACCTGCTTTTCAGATATAATCTAGCAGGTCCTTACTCTGTGCCAGGCTCATTTATAAGCATTACTCCTCTCATCTCTCTGACATGGGAATCATTTTCCTCATCTGATAGGCAAGGAATTGGAGGTTTAGAGAGTGGAACCAACTAGTCTGAGGTCACTCAAGGAAGTGTGAAAATTGATTCAGCTATGAATCAAGGCCTCCTAACTTGGCATCAACTCCTAGGGAGTTCACATACCTACTTAGGAACCTGATGTTTCAGAATCAAGGGCATAAGCTTTGGAGTCTGGCATGTGAAAAGTTTTATTTTTGGAGGCCTCCAACCTCTCTTCACAGCAAACATTAACATGTACCACATCCTGCATTAAATGTCATTTATATTTAATTATACAACAGTGGAATTAAGTGGTGGTTGAGGAGTTACTGAGTTAAGTGGTTGTGTGCATGTCTGGTTTTATGCATATCAGTGGGGTACGCCTTTCTGTCAAAGTGATAGAACATAATATCAACTGGTTTAAAGGAAATGAGGTATTAGTGGCCCAATAACAGTGAGGTAGAGAGCTTCAGATGCAGCTTGATTCAGAGCCCAAAAGGACCAGGAGTTGGCTTCTCTCATTCTCTTCCTCTTAGCTTTGCTTCGTCCGTGTTAACTTTGGTGTCAGACAGGATTTCCTCTCATCATGGTAAAATGACTGCCTTTGCTTCAACCTTATGTATTTTCCAAGTTTAAATAAGCTTATATTTTGGGGGATTGCTTTTACAACCATCTCAAGGACCACTCTGTATGGTTCTTGCCATATACCTAGTTCTGCACCAATCACAGGAAATGATGTTTTATTGACCAGATTTGGGCCTCTAGTTGCAGTGGAGTTCAAGTAGAAGTCTCTGACTAAGAGGGACAAAAGGGCAGGTTCCTGAATGGTAATGGAAGCCTGTTACCAAATTGTGGGAGTGGGAAAGAAAGACTCAAGGGTCAATAGCACAAGTTTACTCCTCAGACCCAGGGAGTAAAATTGCTGAGGTGAAAACTTGGGTCAGTCTCTTTCCACAGTGATGCCTCCAGCCTTGACCAACTGCCCCTGCCCTCTCCACACAACTCTGCCCTTGAACCTTCCCTTCTCCTCTCACTTCCCTTTTCTGTCTTTTCCCTGCAGCCCGATGGCACCAGCAAGGAGTGTGTGTTCATTGAGAAGGTCCTGGAGAACAACTACACAGCCTTAATGTCGGCCAAGTACTCTGGCTGGTATGTGGGCTTCACCAAGAAGGGGCGGCCACGGAAGGGCCCCAAGACCCGGGAGAACCAGCAGGATGTGCACTTCATGAAGCGGTACCCCAAGGGCCAGGCTGAGCTTCAGAAGCCCTTCAAGTACACCACAGTGACCAAGAGGTCTCGGCGAATCCGCCCCACGCATCCCGGCTAGGCTGCAGTCCCCATGGCCTCTAGGCTGCCTGGCCCACACTCACACTCACAGAGAACTGCATCAGAGGAATATTTTTACATGAAAAATAAGGAAGAAGCTCTATTTTTGTACATTGTGTTTAAAAGAAGACAAAAACTGAACTAAAACTCTTGGGGGAGGGGAGGCAATAAGGATTTTTTGGTTGACTTGTAACCCCCTATGACGAAAGACTCACACAAAGGGACTGTTGTCAACATACAGGTGCTTGTCTCTCTAGGAACAGAGAACTCTAAGCTCGTCCCCAGAGGAGGACTTGAATGAGGAAAACGACACTCTGAGAAACCAAAGTCCTTTTTCCCAAAGGTTCTAAAAGTTAAAAAAAAAAAAAAAAAAAAGGCAAGAAAAAAAAGAGAAAAACAGAGGAAGTAGTGACACCCCCTTCCCCCCAACAAACTCTCCCTTTCCCCCTATTCCCTATCCCTACCCCACACTCCAACAAGAATCGCTCTCTGGTTTGCAGTCATTTATTTATTGTCCACTGCAAGCTGTCCCGAGACACCGCGCAGGGAAGGCGTGCGCCTCGACTTCCGACGACAGACGGCCGTGTCCAATCTCAATGACCCTGCATTGCTCGCAGTTCTGGAGGATGCTGCTATGGACCTTCCGTGACTCATGTGACCTAGTACACCAATGATAAGGGAATATTTTAAAACCAGCTATATTATATATATTATATATATAAGCTATTTATTTCACCTCTCTGTATATTGCAGTTTCATGAACCAAGTATTACTGCCTCAACAATTAAAAACAATCGACAAATTATTTAAAAAACCTTGAGGTGAGTGGTGACCGGGGGCAGGACTCAGGTAGGGCAGCCCCTTTGTGTTTTATCCTCCTTGGTCTATGGTCTCCTCTGAGGGCCGTAACCTCCCGTTTCCCTGTGCTCCTTGACGCTTCAACACTGTGGGCGTGTTCTCAGCCTTGTGGATGGATGAGGGGAACAGAAGGAACGTTTTGCTTGCAGAGAGGTTATAGTTGACATGAACAAGGCATGGCTTGGGCACCCTGACTCCCCATGCCATTTTTGAAAATCCGTCCTGTACTTTATAGCATGCCCTCCATATTCTTGGCGAATTCACCCAAACTGACATCCGCAGTTGGTTGAATCCATGAATTCAGAACTGGGTATAGAAAAAAAAAATCATGTCTCATCACTGCTCAGTTCAGTGACCCCTATTGTTTAAAGGTCAACTGTACATCCTAACGAAGCTCTGGTTCAATACCTGCATATGCATTTACTCAGCACCTCCTATGTGTCAAGTGGTTATTCTAGGCACTGGGGATTTAGCAAAGAATATATTAAAAAAAAGAAAAAGGAAAAAGAAAATCCCAGTCCACAGGAAAATTTACCTACAGCAATTCAGTGATTCATCGCTTCATGAATTTATTGATAGAATCATTCATTCAACCTATTTATTAAGCACTTACTATGTGCCAGATCGTCTTTTAGGTATTGAGAATTCATCAAAGAGTAAAACAGACCCAAAAACTCATGTCTCATGGGTTTGCAGTCTAGGCTCAAGTCAGTTGTGGAACCCACCTCAAGGATTTTCCAAGCATGGTGCTGAACAAGCAGTGACAGTCCCCCAGTCCTCTATCTGGTGTGGAAGAGATCAGAAGCCCCAGGTTCAGTGGGACCTGATGCTTCTCTCTTCGGACTGCCAGGGGCCAGAGCATGAGGAGTCTGCTCCATGAATGTCCAGGGTCTTTCTTCTAGGTTTTCATCCCCAGGTCCAGCCCGGGATGCAAGGAAAGTCCAATTATACTTGGGATGGGAAGCAGATTGGGAAGAGGGCTTGGTTTCTGGGGTGTATACTTTTTATGCCATCCACCTCTGAGCTCCACCCCCCTCCTAACTCTAGCAGGACACCACTCCTGCTGGTCCTTGGTCTCTGCAGTTTCTCCCCCCCCCCCCAGGACCCTGTCCTGAGAGTTGTGACTGGTCCCTTCTGACTCTCAGAACATGCAGGGCTTAGTGAAGACTGTCCAAGGGTACCATCTCATAGTGACCTCAGGACAACCTGAGAGGAGGCATGATCATTCTCCCCATTTTATAGATGAGAATGAGACTCAGAAATGGCTAGCTGCTTCCCCAAGATCACATCATAAGAAAGTGCTGGGGCCTGTTTCCATGGCTGAAATGCCCTAGGATGGCAGAGCTGTCACTAAGTGAGAGCTCCTGTGTTTCAGACTTTTTGCTAGTTGATTTTGTGCTCTGCTTGTGCATCCAGGCATGCACACATGTGCCTCTGTGGGACATGATATTCCTAACTTCCATGTTTGACAATGAACAGACTGAGGCTGAGCAAGATCATCACTGCCCTTGGCATCCATGAGCAGGTAACTGAGTCAAAGACTCTTGGTGATAAAAACTCTGATAGAAGTTGTCTTTTATTAGGCATTTATTATGTGCCAGTTCTTTTTGCACCCTATTATTTTATTTAGTTCAATCAATAACCCTATAAATAGGTGTGTTCATCCATTAGGGATTTCAGAAAAGCGAAACCATCTTTGGATGGTCCAAAGCCATCCAAGTTAGAAGATCATGGGGTCAAGCCATCATTCATTCATTCATTCATTCATTCATTCATTCATTCAGTAAATATGTACTGTGTTTGCTTAGTATCAGATGCTAGTCCAAGATTTGGAGATGCAGCATGGTTCCTGCCCTCACAGAGCTGGCACTTCATTGGGGGAACATCAACCATAAACCAAAATAGATGCCAAACATGTCAGATAGTGGTAAATCATAAGGCAGAATAAAATAGGGTGAGGGGAGAAAGGATGATAGGGCTGCTATTTTAGACAAGAGGGCAGGAAATGTCTCTGGAGGGAGAGCTCATGCAAACACTAATGGGAAGAGAATTCTAAGCAGGCAGTAACAGTGCTAAGGCTTGGAGGATGGAAAAAGATGGGGGACAGTGAGGCTGGGCAGAGTAAATGGGGAAAGGGGATATGGTTCTGGAGGGAGAGCTTTTCTTCATATTGAAATGCACCTAACTCTATAAAGGGACTATTCGGGTTGCTGTATGGAAAAGGATGGGAAGATTGCAGTGTGGGACTGTTGGAGACCTTGCATGGTCTGTCACTATGACCTGAAGTGGCAGTCTCACTGCCAGCACCTTCCACATCCAACACCTTGTTTGTGCTTGATTCCAGAAAGCAAAGAGGGTCAGTGGTTATGTTCTTTTTCTGTCCCTCTGGGGACTCCCTGATTCTGGAACTCTTGTTTATTCTAGACAGCTTTTCACAGTTCCTGAGTCATAAGAAATATCGTGGCAAGTACAGTACACTGGCCATAACTTTCCCAGCCATGGATGATGGTTTCATAGGATGCTCTCTGAATCACTATGCCAACAGTCTAGCTGCATAGGGAACCCCAGTTAGAATAGTCACCACATTTGGAACACAGACTAAGCATGATCTTATTGAAACCGCCCAGCCAATCTCTGGAGTGAGTATATTTAGCCTTACTTTGCAGAGCAGGTTCAGAGAAGTGAATCATTTACTCAAGGTCGCACAGTGACTGAATAGAGGAGCTCGGATTTAAGCCCCAGATCATCTCTCCCTAGAGCTGTGGCTTCACATACACACACACATGGTGCTTAGACTCTTACCATGAGCCTGTGGTTTTGGTCTTTCCCTTCAGTCACCTTGTTCTGGCCTTGGTGACCATCATCACTGAACCTGACAGAGGGAGGGGGTAGATAGAGACCATACTCCTAGGTGCCCATGACAGCTCTATTCTCACCCTCCTCAGATGTCTCACAGAGGATACTGAGATCTAGGACCCAACACACTTGAGTATTTTTCACTCACTTTATCAGCCATGTTGACCTTGGTGTATCATACCTTCTGTGAGCAGTAGCCTTCCTTGACCAATTGTTTTTCCTAAGCATGGTCAATGCAGTGTTCAGAAGAGACAGTGGAGCAAATGGCTGGGGATTATCATGCTCCGTGAGAGCTAGAAGGGATTCATGTCAATGTCTTGTCCTCTTGGTCCTGTTTCTCTGCCTCTTCTACCTCATCACAATAGAGAGCAGTCAGCCAAGATACCCAGAAGGAGAGTGACTTGTTGCAGGGCTTTCAGTGAATCAATGATGAACCCTTTCAGGACCAGAAACATAAATAAGGGCAGCATATGCAAAAAATGGGCTCTTCTGGGTGGTCAAGGGCCAGGGAGCCCCTTTAGGGGCCATCCAACTTCCTCTTAGCATCCTCCCCAAATTTGCTTCTCTGACCCAAAGAAGCAGAAAGTAGAGAAGAGAGCTGAGGTTCTCTGGTCCTGGACCTTCACCCTCTGCCCTTCAACTCCAAAATGGTGCCATGAGAAAACATGTCAGGAGTAAACGTGGACTTTACCAATCATCTGAAGAGGTCACTTCAAAGAACAGTGGTACCAGCTGAATTAGGGAGAAAAGTGAGTTTGGAGAAGAGGGTGCACTCTCTACTGACCTATCCCACCCTTGGGCATTATTTGCATTCAACTTCCTCCCTCAATGGCCATTCAGCATCAACTCTAAATCACCCTTCCAATCACTTAGTGTGCACACAGAAGTGCAGGCTGTTTCTTGTAGCAGGTGAGCTCTTGGTGCCTTTGCTATCACACTGACCTCACCTGATTGCTACAAAAACCTGGCAAGTTAGACATTAGGAGGCCCATTTTATAGATGGGAAAACTGAGGCCCATGGAAGATTGTGACTGGCCTCTAGACCCATGATAGGAAGCAAAAGAATCACATTTGAACCCAGGTCTCCCTGTCTCCACTTTCTACTTGGCCACTGTCCCTCTCCATCACTGACTTTGTTGGAGGAACGTGGTCCCAAAACTTGGAGCAAGAAAAATAATGTGCCCCTCTTAGCTTGGTGGGATGGACATCCAACTATGGAGAAAGTAATTTCTGGGGAGTTCTGGATAGCCAGATGAGTCGTGGGTGAAGGGAGGGAGAGCACCAGGTTGAGATCAGGAAGTGAGGGAGATGGCCTCCTGGCTGCCTGCCCAGCTGGAGCCTAACAAGGCTAGGCTGGGATGCCCAGGGCTTGAAAGCTCCATAAACAGGCAGAGCGCCCCCCCCACCCCCCATCCCATAGCACCCCACAGAATTGTGACTTCCAAAGAAACAATAGTGAATTAGGTGCTAAAGATGTGGAGCCTGCTCCCCAACCATGCAATTAGGTAGCAGGTCTGTTACAAACATTAGGGGGCAAGTTGGGGACCAGATGGCGGTAAGGCTCACCCTCAGCCAGTCCTGTCCCGGAACCTCCTGGCCTCCTGCCTGAGGTTTGCAGATCTGGTAAGGAGGGAAGGCGGCAGGTAGCCCTTGTGTGTGGCCCCCTGCAGAGCAGGCTAGTAATTAATCGGGCATTCCTTTCCTCCCTTGGGTAGCTTCACCAGCCTAATTAACACTTGCTAGAATTTCTGCCCAGCTCCTCTGCTTGTGGAGAGAGCAGCTCTTTCAGTGTCCAGCCTTCTATGTTGACCACTCCAGCTGCAGGCTCCCCTTCACCCTCTGGAGTGGGTCAGAGATGCTAATTTTAAAAGAGGATCATGGAAATAAGTCTCATTTGTTCTCTGATGCAGGCCTACTTGTCACCAACTTTGTGAGGGCATTTTACCCACTTTCTCATTTAATTTTCTTCATAGTCATCTGAGATAGTTATTTTTATCTGCACCCTATAAAAAAGGAAACTGAGGTTCAGAGAAGGGAGTTAACTTTCTCAAGGTCTTCTGTTTGACTCCCCAAATCTTTCACGTAATTATTTTGCCAGAAAGCAGCCCCCTGGGGAGTTGGTCTTACACAACGGCATAGGATCAAAGAGGCAGTGTCCTGCTTAAAGGCAGTGTCCTTATTAACTAGTGGAGCCAGGATTTGGTACTAGGTCTATTAGGTTCTGGAATCTTCTATCTCCATCTTCCCCACTCTCCACTTTTGTTCCTGTGGTTTTTTTTTTTTTTTTTTTTTTTTTTAGACTAGGTCTCGCTATTTTTGCCCGTGGAACCGCAGGCTCTCGTTGCCCACAAACTCAAGCAATCCCCAGCCTCAGCTTCCCTCAGCTTCAGGTAGCTGGGATTACGTGCGCACCACCATGCCCACCTACTTTTTTTTTTTTTTTTTGAAACTAGGTCTCACTACAGACCCCAGGCGGGACTCGAACCGTGATCCCTAGCCCCGGCCGCTTAATGTCCCTGTGTTTTTATTAATTCTTTTGGCTACAAGTCACAGAGACACATGAAAATGGATTTAAACCCATAAAGATATTTGTTGTCTTGTGTAACAGAAAAGTACACAGTCCTTTGATATCAAGTAAAGCTGGATCCAGGTGCTTAGTCTCCTCTCCTCTTCCTTCCTGCTTTATTGCCTTCATTCTCAGCAAAGATTTCCCTATAATGCCAGTTTTATATCCTACTCACTTATTATATATTTGTCAGAGTGTTCAGTAAAAGTCCCTGCACTTACTGTGGTAGGTTCAATTCTCTCTCTAATAAACCCCTGCACCAACTGTTATGATCTGGGAGACCAAATAGTTTAAAGCCAAGTTTATGCATCAGTCCCTGGAAGTAAGGTTGGGGAGACATAGGCTAATTATATGCAAATATAAGGTCTGAAAGTAGAATAGGGGTCATCAGAAAGGAACATGGACGTGTTTCTGCCCCAGGAAGGGGAAGAAGGTGAAAAAAAATAAAAAGACTGATCCTGTGGTTCTCTGCTTAGGTAGGCATCAGAGTTCTCAGGAATGCTTGTTAACTTACAGGGTGCTGGTTCTCATCCTTAGAGGCTCTGCTTCAACAGATGTTCTCACACTCTGAGAACCACTGGTCTGCACCTTCGTCTTATCCTTACGCTTCCCACCCTCATGGCATACTGTTCTCGTGGAGCGATGTGTAGAGACACATCCAGGATCTTCAGACTGACATGTATATCCAGCTTGGGTGAGATTTTCCAAGACATCTGTGGATCCAGTTGTCCTACACAACTGACTGAATCCACCCCTGATCTACTGAAGAAAGCCCTTGTAGCATTGGCTCCCCTTCCTACTACCATTTGCAAAAGCCCTTCCTGCACATTATAATAGAAAGGTACAGCTCTTACCCTCCCTGCATCTCACTGCAGATGTTGCCTTGGAATGGAATGATGTTAGTGTGGGGGCTTCCTTGAATCACAACACCATGAACCTTTGGGAAGACCTCGTGCTTTCTCCTATTTTACTAGCTGTCTCCTATTCTGTAAGGACAACATGTGATCCTGTTTTTGGTTATTCTGAATGCAGGCATATCATATAATGGGATCTTTCATAGATTTTATATCTTTTATTCCCCAAATGCTGTCCTGGATTCATTTACCACCAAGGAGGGGGAGATGTGGAAGTAAGAGAAATACAGATGATGGGAGGAACATTTTATTCAGAGGGTACAAGTTCATGGCTAAGCAGTCTGTCTGTCTACCCACCTATCTAAAAAACAGAGTGAACATATTTAAGACGTGCAGAAAGCATTCTGGGAAGTTCCATCTGGGAGAAGCACCTCTTATTCCGTGGTCACCATTGTCAAAGATGAAGAAGATCCTGGTGCATTTTCTCATTTTCCCCTTTCTTGGTCAGGTCCATGAGTATTTTGTCTGATTTCAAGGAGGAAGACATGAGATGTTCCTGACTTACTTCCAATGGGTCATCTTTGAGTCCGCCATCTTGCATCAGGAAGGAAGTTAATGTTTTGCATTTTCTTAGACATTTATTCAGACTAATGGGAGAGATATTTTCATTTACCTTTGTCAAAAAAGAGTATCGAATACTTCATTCTTACTTGGGTGTAAAGCTCTTACTTGCTGTCACTTGTCACTGCTTGTTTGTTCATCCTCAATGTATATTTACTAGATTTAGGTGAATGTAAATGCATACGGCATGGAACTGATAGAAAAGAGAGAATTAACAATTTTTTAAGAGGGCCCATGAGGAAAAATGCATGAAGATACCATTCTAGTCCAATCCTTGAATCTGCTGGCTCTGTACTTACACAGAGATGTACAACCTCAATCCATAAACATGTCTGGACACCAGATGCTTGCCGCCTGCTTTCCACAGATGGGAGCCCAGATATGCCTTAATGTGGCCCTAAGATCACCATTTGGGGTGTCCTAAGTGGTATCTCTTGGGAAGTTTGTGGTACATGCCATGAGCAATGCTGTGTAGACAGAATCCTAAAAGCTTTGTGTGCATGGAGGTCAAGGGAGTTACCTTGATATAAAAGGGGTGAGTGCTCAGGAAACTCTGGAATGCAGAACAAAGATTTAACTGCAAAAAAGAAGCAAGGAAAGGCAGCCCAGGCAGAGGGAACAGCAGGTACAAAGGGAACAGGAGCAAAAATATCCAAAGGTTTAAGAAATACCACATGGTAGGAGCGAGGAAGCTTGAGATGGAGTAACGAGAAATGAAACTATGAGGGGAGAAAAGTGAGGCCAAGGCTGTGGCTTCTGTAGTCCCTATTTTCACAGGCATTTCTGACTGAGCACGCTTACCCATGTTCACACACACCTTGTTCTGAGCAAGTGTCAACAGTCAAACTCTGACGCCCAGCCAGGTACACATGTGCACTACCATAGCACAAAGTCATGCCTCCCTTCTTCCCTCCTTACTCCTTCCTTCCTGTTCCTATCATTTTCTGAATGCCTACTCTATCCTGGATTCTCTGGAGATAAAACAATAAATTTGATAGTTTATGACCCCATGAGACTTACTGACAGGCAGTTAATATGATGACAAGCTATGACAAGTGAATACACAAAGAGAGTACAAAGGGAAGTCAGAGAAGGCTTCCTGGGTAGAAGCTGAGACCTGAAGAACAAGGAAGCACTGATAGGAATTGAAGAGGATAAAGTCTTCTAGTAAAAGCAACAGAGCAGTGCCCAGAAAAATCAGAAATTGAACTAGTGGAGGATGAATGATTTCAATATTAGAGTGGCAACTTGGTTGACACAAACAAGACAGGGAATGTTATTTATTTATTTATTTATTTATTTATTTATTTATTTATTTATTTATTTATTTATTTATTTATTTATTTATCTATCTATCTATCTATCTATTTATTTATTTATTTATTTGAGACTAGGTCTCGCTATTTTTGCCTGTGGAACCGCAGGCTCACATAGCCTGGGGTATCACAGACTCAAGCAATCCCCAGCCTCAGCTTCCCAGGTAGCTGGGATTACAGGTGTGCGCCACCATACCCAGCTATTTTTTTGGAACTAGGTCTTGCTACTGATCCCAGGCGGGACTCGAACCGCGATCCCTAGCCCCAGCCACTTCATAGCCTGAAGCTTACAGGCATGAGCCACCATGCTCGGCTGACAGGGGATGTTATTAATGGACTTACCTCAGGTTTCTATTTAATTGGGGAGGCCAGGGGTTGGGTTGATGGACACTGATGGTGTTGGTCTGTACCAACCATACCTCAAGCACCTCTGGGGGTGGCTTTAGAGTCAAGGGTAGATTTGTACACCAGCTTGTACTTCACACATCACAACCTGTGTCAAACTCACCCAACTGGGGTGAGTCTGTACCCCAGGGACCTTTTGCTGTTACACGGGGAGCCTGCCACTGCATCCAGGGGTAGTGTGTTGGATGCTACTAAGCACCATACAAGGTACAGGACAAGCCTCACAAAGAATTTGGTCCCGAATATCAATACTGAGATTGAGCAACCAGGCTCTCTTTCAAGAAGATAACAAAATGGTGATTTTTTAAAATTCTGTCAATTCTTTTTGTTTATCAATTGGTACTCCATAAATGAGAAATTTCCTCCATCAACTATTCAGTTCCTCTAAGATACAGTTCATACAGGAATGACAAGTGTCTGATTCTCATTATTGCCCAGTTTTCAGAATAGTTAACATCCTCTAGAAAGACCAATGCAGTGTTTTAATATCATGCTAATTAAGAAAAAATAATTTAACATCCTTCAAACTATGATATTATTATCACTAGTTTTTGAAGATCAAATTTTTCCATCTCCAGGTAGGTGGTCTCCTGCAGGTGACCCTGGTGTCCCTTTGTCATTACCCTGGCCTCCTAATGGCTTTCTTGGTACGACAAGATGTTCCGGGTTCATCTTATATTTCCCACCCTCAACCTGGGGCCAGCTCTTTCTCCAGAACCTGGGTACATTTTGTTAGGGAAGGTCAGGACAAGAAAAGATTCCTGTAATGTGCTAGTGCCATGCTTAGGACAGAGTGAAGGCTCATGTAACTATTGTTTCTTTAGAAAACAGAAATCAGCTCTCCCAAGTGGCTTCAAATTCCTTCTCCCCCACCCCTCAAATCCACAGCTCATAGACTTTCTGTGTCTCCAGACTTTCTGAGGTAGGGTCCTGTGTAACGAGGGTTCAGGTTGGCTGAGGAGGGGTGGAAATAGTGACTTTGTTAGACAGAGGGACCTGCCAGCCGAAAGGGGCAGGTCCCTTAGAAACCCAGCCGGGTCAGCAGGCAGAAGAGAGGAGCAATTAGCTAATTCAGGAGTCAAGGCCTTGCTTTTGTTTTCACTGTCAATTTTAATCCTGCAATAACCTTTGACCTAAGCCTTGGGGCAATTAGTGCCTGCTAGTGAAGTGGTGTTGGGTTTGAGCTCGGCCTTCTTCCTCAGCCTGAGTCAATACCTTTGTATTCTATTACAAGTAATTGAGGTAAAAGGGTTTATTTAAGCTAACAAATGATTATTTCCCACAATAGGGCCTCCATCCCAGTTAGTGAATTGGTTCTCTCAGGCATCTTATGTTTTGTCTGCAACCAAAGCCTGTATTTTATGGACTGCTTTGTCCTCTTCCTCCTTCCTCTGTTCCTTTCTCTCCTGCTACTCTTCCCCTTTGCCCTCACCATTCAATTCAGTAAATTCAATGTAACTAGCATTCACAGGGCACCCAGCACCCTGTAAGGCAGACTAGGCCCTTAGGTCCATCCTAGAGGGGTCTCACAGTTTAGTGACAAAGGTAGCCTCATAATCAGATAAATTATAAACTATACTGTGGTGTGATGAAGGCAAAGCAACCTAACCAGTCCAGACAAAGGAGATAGAGGGGTGTGCAGGGGTCTTTGTGCGGAAGAGTCTGGAAGAAAAGTCTAGGACATTTAAACTATTAGGCAGTGTTTCTTGGACCAAAGGGGGATTTTATCTAGTGGCCTCAGGGATAAGTATTTAAAGGTGAAGTATTTTAAAGAATGTAGCAGACTTCTCCATGCAGAACATAGATTTGGTTTGGGCTCCTTGATCCCCCAATGGGAATTTCAGTACTTCAGAGAACCCTACCCTCAGTCACCTCTTTAAGGGGTGAATCTTGATTCATCAAAGGCAGCCATTTAAATATAGTCTCCTTGCCAGCAACTGGCTTAAGAAGGGGCATATGACTCTTCTGAACAGTTGTTGTCAGGAGACGTTTACAGGATGGTGGTGGTAGGTTGGAAAAGTTTCTTAACTCTTAAAAACAAATATGCTCCATTTGGTGGGTCTAGATTTTGGTGAAGCTGTGATGGTTGGAGTTGTAACCATCTTGTGATCATGAGCCTGCAGTATCCAGGATGGCAGAGGAAAGGAATGTGAAACCTTAATTTCATTGTTTCACTCCTAAAGTCTCCCTGCCTTGAGACTTCTCACTGTCTGAAATAACAAAATGTTCATGCACTTAAATTTTGTTCAGTTATGTCTTCTGTCACATATTGGTGAAAGTTTTCCAACTGGTACAGGAGAGGAAGAGATAGAATTTGAAGAATGTGTCATGAAGAGAAGAGCATTTCAGGAAGAGGATACAGTTCAGATGAATGTGCTAAGAAAACAGGTGCATGGTTGGTGTAGGGGTGAGGGGGAAGTAAATGCATGGAAGATCCAGCGCTGAGACTCAAGGCCAGATAAGGTTTGGTCAGATTAAGGAGTACCTCCCCCCACCCCACTTTCATTCCTCCTGAGGGGTTCCTTTCCTTTAGTTAGTCCCCTCTCCAAATGTACCTGGGAGGGAGATGCTAGCAGCAACAACCTTAGGCCAGGTGTAAAATATTTATTGTATTTATTGTGTGCCTTGCACCAGGCTGTTTCTGGACTGAAAGTCACAAGATTCATTGAACAGATCTCCCATTGCAGGGACAGAGACCAAAACAAAAACTTATGCTTCTAAACATATGATCAGACTTACATTTGTTATGCTATTTATCAGTTCTGAGTTCATTTTGATGTTCAATCTCTATATATGTGGCAGAAATATAAAATTCCCTTTAAAATGCTTATGAGTAAATTAAAAGAAAGTTCATTTAAGGACAACCAGTTGGTAATGTTACAGGTGCGATGTGTTATGTTATGATTTGTGCCATGGAATTACATGTGCATGTATATGATATGTTTGTTTGCTCAGTCTGTTTTCCCAATCATATTAGAACAGACTTTTCTTCCTTTGGGAATGACTGCTTTGGCTTTGTATGTGATCTCCCTGGGAGGTGTGATGGACATATGTGACCTTCCATATTTCCAACATATTCAATGAGTCCGTGATTGTCCCTCAGGATTTCTTGAGCCATGAAAAGCTCCTCCCAAGTGGTAGAGGCTGCAAGAAATGAGACTTGGCAAGAAAAAGACAGAATCCATATGGTCTCACCAATAGATGGCATATAGGTATATCAAACAAAAGGCCAAGAAAAAGTCAAAACAAGCTAAGAACAGAACTTGGGTAAGCAACTAGGGAAGGGTAGAGGGGAGGGAGAAATCAAGGAAGGGAGGAACACAAAAAGATCTAGATGAAGATTCATGGGTGATAAGGTTGAGGGAGAACCCCAGGGAATGCAATGATGTAATATAATTATATATCTATACAAATATACATAAATATGTAAACAACAAAATGATTAATAATAATAAAAAAAGAAATGAGATTCGGCAGTGGTTGACTGGTTCCTTGCTTCATTAAGTACGCTGACCTGGGTGAGAGAAGCAGGCAAAGAGAAGGAAAAATATGTCAATTCTCATCTTTCATGGTAGCTTTGCTCTACAAAGCTGAGTTTATGAATTTGTGAATTTGTGAATGCTGTATTTCCCCAAAGGAAATACAGGGCAAGGTTCCTGTGAGCCTCTGGTTACAACATTTGCATTAACCCCCTGATACAGTCATGCACCACTTGACATTTTAGTCATTGACATAGTGCACGTATCACAGCAGTCCAAGTAGACTGGACCATGCAGCCTAGCGTGTAGCAGGCTAGACCATCTAGGTCTGTGTGATTACACTCTATGTTTGCATAATGATGAAATTGCCTAACAATGCATTTCTCAAAACATTTCCCCTTTGTTAAGTGACTGTACACATTAAAACATCTTATTTTAATTCACTAACATTAAATGCAAGGCCAGCAGCACTTGCATTTAACTCAGGCCTAAACTAAGATTAACTAACACACGTGTTTTCTCCTTAAGGCATATCACAGCACTTTTGTTGTGGAATGTTATATGGCACTTCAGCACTACACTTGGGGGCCATTTTCAACAGTGAAATCTGCAGTGGAAAGTATTCAAATGAAAAAAAAAGTACTAAATAGGCAGTGGGAAAGACATATGATTGCAATTTGTGTTGAAATAGGAAGACAGAGTGTGATCTGTTGCACCTGAGCTGGGTTGATGTGCATCAGACAACTCAAATTTTTCATGACTCAGTGCATGTCCTTGAATGACCACAAAGATGCGACAAATACTGATCTGGGATTGCAAATAAATGTTTTGCAATTAAGCAACACAGAATCCATGAACAATGAGGCTCTACTGTAAGATAGATCGGAAATGGGGAGGAGAGGGAGAGAGAGAGAGAGAGAGAGAGAGAGAGAGAGAGAGAGAGAGAGAGAGAGAGAGAGAAACTTGGTTTGTAACAATGTGATATCCACAAAAGGGAAGTTTCCAGGTTCCTTGCCCCACCCAAGGAAGGGTGGAGCTAGGAGAAGCAGAGGAAGAAGGAAGAAGCAAGTGACTGGAAGAGAACCTGGAGGAGACACATGTAAAGAAGGAGCTGTACTTGCTTCTCAGGACTGAACTTGTATGGGGGACATGACAGAGACAGAGATGTGGGTGAGAGACCTGTGAGGAGGCTGACTTGAATTTTGCTTTCATTTTTTACCTTCTAAGCTCACCTGGCCCCTTCTGCCCCTTTCCTATGAGTCCCCACCGAAGGTGCTTTAGACTTTTGGCCAACTGTTGAGCCTCAGTGGCACTGCTCCGGGCCAGTCCTGTTTGGGAGGGTATTTATCCATGAAGGGATGGGTAACTTGGGGGTTTCATGGAGAAGCTTTCAACTATATTCTTTTTTTCCCCCTTTTTATTACACACTAATGGTATTCAAGTTCTTTTCCACTGAAGGTTTTAGAGTATGTTTTGTCTTCGTGTGGTGGAGGGCAGGAACTATTTAGAGTCGGCAGGTTTAGGGGCCTTGGAGTGCCCCTGACCCTGCCGGTAAGTAAGTAAGCTCACTGGTTCCAGTCACTTTCTTGTTTTTAATATTGTTTGAATATTTGATTCTATTTGGTTATTTGATATATTTCAAAGTTGCTTTTTTTTTTTTTTTTTAACATCTTTCCCCATTTTGTTTTGTCCTAAGTGATCCAATTGGAGTTCTGCTACTTGCAACCTAAAGAGTTCTGATGTAATATAGAAAGCCCTTGGCACATAGTAAGACCTCAGTTTATGTAACTACCTCTCACCCTGCCTCTAGCCCTGTCTCCCCTCTTCCCTATCTTCCTTCACCCCCCTTCATCCCTTCCATGTAGAGTTGGTAAAAGTAAACAATGGATATATATCATAGGGAGAGGCAGTGGTGAGGAGGAGGGTATTCTAATACAAAGAGGAGCAACACTTTCAACTTACCCTTTACCCTTAGCTGCAGCAGTCTTGCCATATTCCAGTACAGATGGAAAGTCACTGAATTACAAACCCAGTTGCAAGCTATTTTTGGTGGAGATGTGGTGTGAGTGTGTGTGTGTGTGTGTGTGTGTGTGTGTGTAATGTACGCACTGGGATTCTTGGCCACGGTCTCTGTTTGTATCAGCTGTCAGCAAATCAGAGGCGCCATACACGTTTGTCATAATTCATTACATTAATTAACCACGTTAGAGAACTGGGTGCAGGCCAGGAGAGATGCGGGGGAGGGAAGCCTCCACATTGTTGTGTCTGAACCTCCCGGGTCAGAATTTCCACGGTTTGATGGGCTGCCATCACCTGCACGTGAGTCCCCTGACACGCGGACCTTGATGAAATCATCATGTTTACATCTTTGAATATTTTCTACAGATGATGCCCGTGGCGAAAAGCCAGAAGCAGAGAGCATCACAGAACTTGGCTCTGGAGGGCCATCTCTGTACCCAAAAGGATTTGGAATGACCCTGACATCTGATAACAAACTGGCTGTCCTTCTCTAGCCCCACCCTGTACGGCCAGCTCCCTGGGCAAGCTGCCCAGCCTAGGCCTTCTGTGGGACAAATGGGGGCTCTACCACCTCCAACTCAAGACCTGGTGGGGGGGGGGCGGAGAAATCACCCTCTTGACATTACCCATTCAGTGAATGGTGTGATTGCCAGGTTTGGAACCTGTGGGTAATTCTTCACTCTTTCCCCCACATCCAGTCTGTCCCCATATGCTGTTGATTTCCCTTTATTACCTATTCTTAGGTCCTCACACTTCTTCACCACTGACCTAGTTTGGTTTCCATCACAGCTACAGTCTCATATCTGGCCTCCTTTCCCCTGTTTCTCCCTTCTAACTTTCTTACAGACTACGGTCAGAGGGATTTTTCTAAAATGTAAATAGAAGCATCTCACTCTACTGTTGAAATTCCTCTGTGTTTTCCCTGGGCCTTGATTGATTCCTTCCAAAGAATTCCTTTTGCTAAAGTTAGTTTCTACTGTATGCAACCAAAGACCCTAATTCTTGAATTGTTGAAATTTATATGTTCTACACATCCAATCAAGTAATTTTTTTAAATGGAAATGTTCTTTTTTACATTCTTATCATGTGCTCAGTAACTGGATCACACACTAGAGTTAGCAATTATGTCTTTGGATACCTATAAATTAAATCCTTGTTAATATCACTTAAACTCCTGGATCAAACCTTACCTGAAGTCAGTGATCAAAAATTTTCCAGTGCCTTGAGTTAATAGATTCTTATGTTAAGAATTAAGTTCCCGGTTATTTGAACTTGACATAGACATTGAATCACGAATCATGTTTGGACAAGGACAAGAACTACTTTATCCTGACTCTAGTTATCTACTAGTGTGGGTTTTTAAATCGTATTATCCAAGGCTATTACCCACCTCTTCCCTACTTTAGAAAATAGAGTAATTACCCTCTTTATATCACTTAAGGCTTATAAAAGCACTCTCACTTCCATTATTTCAATTCAGCTTATCAACAATCTTGGGAGGTGTTTGTATCCAATTTATAGATGAGAGAGCTGAGGTTCAGAGACATAACAGGTTGCCCAAGGTCACATGGCTAATTAGAAGCAGCACTATGTTTAAATCGTGTGCTCTGATTCAGAACTTGTATATTTTCTTGTACTTCTACTTTCATAAATTCATTCGAGAGCAGAAAAATGATTGAACGTCTGCTGTGTACAGAGCTTTTGTTGGGTTTTGGAAATATATCTCTAAAAGCACAGAGTCCCTGTCCTAAAGGTGCTTACTAGCTCACAGGAGACCCAGACTATGACGATGTTGCAGTGGGGCAGTGCTTCATGCTGAGCCTGAATAGCTGGTGAGCAAGCTGTGACTGGTGGTGACATGAGCCTCAAATACTTCCAGTTCCTTTGTCTCCCTGCTAAAAGATTCAAATCCCAGACTCGGATTAGGTGGGAGGCAGGTTAGGACAGAGGCAGCAGACTCTGCAGTGGGGAACGAGCAATTCTGCAAGAAGAAACCGGGACCCTGTTGGGAAGGGAACTGGAACTGCTAACACATAGTATATGGCACATGTGAACCTCTTATTGGATTCCAAGGTTGTACCTGGGTGATGGTCAGGAGTTACATTTGCAACTTTCTAGCTTTTGCTAAATGATTTCACAGAGTCTCGGAAATCTTAAAGGCAGACACAATTTAGAGACCAGAGTTGGCACATGAGGTAAATCTGATTAGCTAGTCCAGTTTTAGGAACTATGAGCACTTGGGAAAATACTTTTCTTTGGGCCTCAGTTTCTCCATCTGTTAAATAAATTCCCCCAAATCATACTGCAAGGTGCCTTCCAGTTCTGACAGCATGGACATGGAAGATCTTCAAGTCACTGTGTAGGAAAGTAGCTCATGGGTCCCCCTCCTCTCTCCTTCTGGGGTCTCAGGACCTTAGAAGTAGGTGGGAGCCAGAGCATGTGTTGGCACATAGACTCAATATTCCTCTCACAATCTGTGCCCGTGACACTGCTAGAGAACGCTGAGGTTCAGGGGTGCGAAGACAAGAAGCCAAGCAACAGGGATCGAAGTCATATATTGAGTGTCTACTCTGTATCCCTGGCCCCATCTCTAATCTTTAGAGCGCCCTCCAAATTAATGTTCTCATTCTTATGTACAGACAAGGGGTTGACCTTGAAGGGTCACCTACATGCAGACTCAGGCTTGAGGCTCGGGTTCCACATCCTTAGCCCCTTCTTGTATTCCACCTGCCTTCAGTTGGAGAGACCCCAAGGGTACAGCCTTCAGTTATTACTGGCCCGGCAGGTGGCTTCTTCTCTGTTTTTGTGTCCAGTGTTGTCCTTGCTTTGCTCAGAACACCAGAATCCTGCTGCCTGTTTCTCTGACTCCCTCCTCCAGGTTTTTGTGTTCTTTTGCTTCTTGGCCTGTGCCCACATTCTCTTCATAGGGTTGCCCAGGCCTGGTGTTGCTATTTCAGGGGATAAGAGATGGCATTCTCCTCCACCTGGCTGCAGGACACACTTGGTCAGTGATGGGCTGCTACCAGAGTGTGAAAGCACAGTGCTTGGGTCTGGAATCTACACAAACTCTTCGGGCTGATGTCTGCTGCCTTCCCTGTGGTAAATTGGGTGGGACCTTTGCCTCAGCTTGCACCCTTGAGTGGTCCCCTTCCATCCCTGTTGTCCTCCTCCCACTCTCTTACTGAAAGCAGCTCCTTAGTAAATCACATACCTGCAAAAACCCTGCTCAGGATCTGTTCTGGGCACTCTGATCTCAGATACCCTTTTTTGCTCTATTTTTTAGGAAATTACTCAGTCATCATCACCGAGACTTACAGAATTTATTGCAAAGCATTTTCAGGTAAATGATCTTACATAGTTTTTGCACGTGCAGTTTTCTTAGCCTGGGGTGCCGCCAGTCTCAATTTTCTCAACCCAGTGAGGTCAGTCCCATCCTCCTTTGTATCCCCCATTGTGGAGAGACTGCTGAGACACTCATCACTCCTGGGTTCTCAATTCCCACTTTCCACGTGAGCAAGTGCAGCAGTGTAACTGGTTCTAGCCCATAGAACACAGGAAAGTGAGGTCTGTGATTTCTGGGACAAGCCGTAAAATGTTCCTTGCAGTCCTTCACAATCCTTCTCTCTTTTTTGTTGATTGACATCCAGAAGAGGATTTCAGTAGAGGACTCTGCACTAGGAGTAGGCCTGACATCTAGTGATGACATGGGACAGAAGCCCCTGCCACTGCGCAGGGTTGTGTGATGTCATGTTAGGTCACTGAGACTCTGGGTTCCTTGTTAAAGCAGCTTTCACGGATGTCCTAATGCCCTCCATGTATTATTTATTTTTAATTAAATAATATTGGATTTTAACATCATATCTGTTTCAGGTGAACAAGCTTATAAATCACCGTCTGTATGTACTATATTATGTTCACCACAAAAAGCCTAGTTTCCACCCATTACATGCAATTGACCCTTTTTACTCAGATTACTCACTCCCTCTTCTTTCTTCCCTTTTGCTAGCCACCATTTTGTTCTTAAGTCAAAGTGTCTGTTTTGTCTTATTTTGTCATTTATTTGTTTTGGGTTATTTTTTTTTTTATGTACTACATAGGGGTCAAATCATAAGGTGTTTGTCTTTCTCTGGCTAATTTATTCCACTTGGTGTAACATTTTTAAGGTTGGCCCATATTGTCACAAATAGCAGACTTTCAGTTATTTTTTAATGGCTGAGTACTGTTCCACTATGTATATATTTTGCAACTTAATCCAGTCCTTTGTTGATGACATGACTGCAATGAAGATGGGATGCAGATATCTCTCTGAGTTAGTGCTTTCAGATTCTTGTATACTCAGAAGTGTATACTCAGCATCTTACAATTTTTCTGTGATAAGAATCATGCTGTATTCTTACTTATCTGTCACTCTATGGGCTCTCCTTCTTGAAGCTCCTTCACAGCAGATAAAAGACATATCTCTCTGTCTTGTGCCCAACTGTGCACCTTACTGATTATTCAAAGAAGGCATGAAAACCTATAAACACAAGGGTTCAGTCAGCCGCTCTGCATTTGAAGAGGTTGTTTGGAGTTTTGCTTTTTCCCTGTAGTTTGGATCACTGTGAGACAATCACTCAACCTTCTGAGTTTATTTCCTTGTTCTGTGAAGTGGTATTATTACAAGTACTTACCTTATAGACATATTGTGAAAATTGACTGTTTAGCCTGACAGAGCCTTACAAAAAGTAAGCAGTAGTAAATAAAACTCATTATAATCAAAGAATATGGCTATTATGGCCCCACTGACATTGAAATTCAGAGAGGTTACCTGACTGGCCCAAGATCTAGTAAGGAGAAGAGAGAGTCCTTGTGCTCATATATTACTTTTCCTGTTGTACTTTGAGGAGTGGATAGTTTGTCATCTTGGGCTTTTCCCTGGAGGTTGAAGTGACAGCCAGTTTCCCCAGCAGGAGTGGTGACCTAGGAGTTTTTAATGCCTTTAGGCACTAAGTTGAGGATAAGGGCCCTAGTGGCCTCCCTGAGGAGACCTGTACTTAGTTGAAAGCTCCCTAAGGGTAGAACCAGGGTCCCCTCCCTGGGGGAACCAGGTCACACCCGGGGGGTGCCCCTTGTTGCCTTCAGCTCTGAAGTCACACAAAGGAGCAAACTAGTTTCACCCCTTTCCAGGCTGTCTTTCCTCTCCTGTCCACATCTACTTTTCTCCTTCAGAAAAACACTCAGCAGTTTTTGAGCTGCTTTGGCAGTCTCTGTGATTGAATTTTGAGATCCTTGGAGGCTGGGAGCTGGAAGGAAGGCTTTTAGCTCCATGACCCAGACAGCAGGAAGCAGTGGGGTTTCCTGAGGGGTGGGAGAGATAGAGGGAAACCAGGGTTTCCCTAGGCTGCATGGGAGGAGCCAAGCTGGAGGCTGACTCCTGTCTCCTGGGAAGCACGGGCCTGGGCTCAGCTGGAGAGACAAAGCCCATGGGGAAAGTTGGGAAACTCCAGATCCAACTAAGTTGTGAGGCTCCTGGGCAATCCCCAGGAACCCTGCTGGGGCCCAGGTTGGCCTGTGCTGTGGGTGATAAGCTCCACCTTTTTCTCTTATCACCCCAAACATACCACTTTCTCGTCTACTTCTTCCTTTCCCCACCTGCCTTCTTCTCCCTTCAGCACTTGGTGCCCTCCACTCACCTTGCCATATCCTCCCCTCTCCATGAGACTTCACAGCTGACCCATTGCCTTCTTCCAGCTGTGGGTGGGTCCCCTCAGAGACTGTCTCGTGAGGAACATATCTTGTCCTACACCAAGAATGCTTTGAGGACAAGGCCTACGACTGTCACCTTTGAGCAAATGCATCAGTGAATGAATGAATCAGCCAAGGAATATTAGACAAGTGAATAAATAAACAGATAAGCAACACATGAATAAATGACTTAGTCAATAAAGGAATGACTGAATTTGCCCTTGCGGGAACATGTGGGTGAGTTGGGGGATTTGGGGATGACCCCTGAGGCAGAGACAGCAGCAACAGCAGTAGCAGTAGTAGGAAAGGAAGCCGCAAAGGGCTGAAAAAAGGGACGGCCACCCTCATGATCTGGGGAGAATCCAGCTACATCTTCTTTGCAGACTCCTGTGTCCCCTCATCTCCACCATAGGCCATGCTCTGAGGAGAACCCTCCTGGCCCCCGCCCCTGGGTTTTCTTGGCAGGAGCTTCCTTGGAGGCTGTTTCTCTTGGATGAAGCCTCTTCTGACTCCTCCTCCCCTCCCCACGTCCCCATAAAATGTTCAAAGTATTTTCTTTTACTCAATAAAGCAAACAAAGGCCAGCCTGGAAGCCTGAATCTGCAGCTCTTGGCTTTGCTCAGTTGAGATTCGCAAACCACCTTCACACTGGAGACTCTGGAGACTCTTCTGCGTGCCACTTCACAGATGTGAGGTGCCAAAGGGTAAAGGTCATCCTGCTAGGAGACTTCTTCACCTTGATCTTCTGACTCAGTGCTGGGGAGAACCTTGATTCCAGTGGGTGACTGCACAGGGTGAGGGGAGGAGTCATGGACAGAGAGGATGGACGGTGGAGCCAACTTCTGCCAAGGCTGGTACTCCCTGCCTAAAGTGCATGGGCACAGAGGAGACTTGGGTGGGTGTTGGGGGGGGGGGTAGACAGGCTGGTGGGGTGGCTCTGGATGAACTGAATGCACTGTGCATGTTGGGTATTTGTTATGTCAGCCCCAGAGGCAGGTACTATCATCACCACTTTACAGATGAGGTGGTGGCTTGTTCTGGCAAATGGGGGTGACTGAAACAACATTTGTCAGACTCTGAAGCCCAGGTCCTGACTAATTTGCTGGTTGGATGAGAGCTTGAGGTGGAAGCAGGTAGGAGCGGTGTGGCCTGATGTCAGGTATGTCAGTGTAAGCTGCCAGACTCATAGAAGGTATTGACTTGGGTGTTTGGTTTTGTGCCCCCTGAGATGGAAGGCTACGTCTACAGGAGTCTGGAATCTCCTTGCTTAACAGTTCTTCTAGAAGCCTTACTTTGGTCTTCTCTGGGGATAGATGCTGGCTCTCCAGCTCTTCAGTGTGGACCATCTGCCTTCTGCTTGCCCTGAACTCACAGCTCATGATTGGGCACGCAAAAGGCAGATGCCGGCTACGAGGAAAGGGGGTTCCCTTTAGAGATCCCTGCCCTCCACCTCCCTTTCCATTGCTGGCCCTGGCTGGCCCCCTGGGCCCCGGCTCCAGAACAGACACTCACCCCTTTGCCAAGCACGGAATGGGAAGGGAAGGGCTGCACAGTCCCAGCCAGGAGTCCCAGCCAGGGAACAGGATCAAGAGCGGATGGATGACTGGGGCTGCTGAGGGGCCAGGACCCAGGCTCAAGGACCTGGGGCTGGGGGCGGGCTGTGGGGTGGCCTGGAGGTCAAAGGAGGATTGGGGGGGAGGGGCTCTCTATCCCCAACTCAGCCTGGGTGTGGATGCCAGGAGGCTTGCAGCTGCAGCTGGAGGGGCACACTGATGGGAAGCAGCCTCAGCCTGGTTCTCTTCTTAAAGGGACCAAATCTCTTAAAGGAGTAGCTGCCAGACTCTGCAGGGGTGTGAGAAGTCTTTGCTTGTCAGTCCTGGGGTCTGAGCTCAGTGTCTTCCATGAGCAGTGGGACTGCCTCCCATGGAGATGCCTTGGTTTCCTTCCTTCTCATGATGATGTGTAGCTCAGACCACTCCCACTGGAAGGAGCTTGTTCTCCTCAGTACCTTATTTTGAGCCCTGAACCACATCTAGAAGAGTGCGTCAGTCTCTTCTAGAGAGTAGGTGATTTTGCTGAGATTGGAGATGGAAGTTGGAACCCTATACTCTAACCAGAGCCCTTCTCTGACTCAGTTTCCTCTTGGTCTCCTAGACTGAGGACGTCTGTGTAGTCAAAAAAAGATCTTGGTAGAGGTGAATGCTCTCTGGTGTTTTCAGCACTCCACTCTCAGGTCTCTTGTTAGTCTTGTGACATCATCTCCATTCACCTCAATGTCCCTAATCCTATAATATATCTACGGGGCATCATATATCATAAATAGACAGCATAGCTTGGCATTTAGGGATCAGAGTTCAAATTCCCACTTTACCCATTTCATGCTGTATCTGTTCCTCATCCACATATGAGGCTGTCTCAAAGCCTCTTAGAGGATGATTGAAAGGATGAGATCAACTAATGCAACTCATGATCAGAACAGGTAGAGCAGATGGCAGATAGAATTTGAATAGATCCAATGGTGTGACAATCTGCCTTGGGGTCACACATTCAATGGGGGCTGGGGGCCGGCAAAAGCTGGTATGGGGCTAGGGCTGGCATCTCACCCAGGTCTTGTGCCCAGTGGCCCTCTCTACTGAACAGAATACACTCCCCCTCTTATGCTACTTCATGGATCCCAAGAAAGATGGACAGCCATGCCAGGTAGAGACAGCCCCAGAATCTTTCTGTCCCTTTCCTTCTCTGGGCCTCAGTTTCCCTCCCTATTGATCAAGAAGATCCCACAAAGGCAGGGTGAGTCTCAGCTGAGCTATAATGCATGAGAAATCTTTCAGGACCCAGTGGACGAGGCCTCTTAGGTTGGAGAATGGGAAGGGGCCCCTTTGTATGGGGGAACTAAGCTGGCTACATCCATAGCCTCTGACCTCCACTCTGCCGGCAGCTGGGCCTGGACTCTTGCTCATGGCCACCCCTTCTCCCGGACCTTCAGGGATTCTCTTGTTCCAGGTTGACCCCTTCCCTGCTGAGGAGGCTTCTGCTGCCTACACCGGCAGGAGCAGCTCTGCTGGGCCTGGGTGTCTGTGTGTGTGTGTGTGTGTGTGTGTGTGTGTGTAAGTAGGTGGGCTTCTTTTTGGTGCTAAGATGGAGGGGATTCTCAACACGGAGCTGTGTGGAGTCAGCTTGTGCTGTCAACCTGGCTGTCCTTTCCTGGAGCCTCTTGCAGCCCTCCTGGCTGCCTCTGCAGGCAGATTCCCGAATATGCTCCTGAGACCTCCCCAGGCCCAGGCTGCGTCATTCCCACCCTCCCTGAGCCCAGGGACCAGCTGGGCAGGACTCCAGCCCCGGGAACTCCGCCTGCTGCTGCTTTTTTCCTTCTCCTTCAAAATTTCACTCTATGATTCAATGAAATGTTCTCGGCTCCTGATTGCCTTGCTTGTCCAAGCTGACTTTGTGGGGCAGAGAGCACTAGATCCTGAGTCCAGGTTTGGATCTGGCTCTGTGCAACCTTAAGAGAGTTCCTTCCCCTCTGTGGGCCTCAATTTTTCCATCTGTAAAATGGAGCTGGAGGATGGTGGAGAGGGTGCATCTAGCAATAGATGGAAGAGCTGTCTTCTAGCTCCATGGTAAACACTGTTCTTTCTTTGCAGGGACGTTTACCCAGAGATCTAAGTGAACCTCTCTACTCTGCCCTTTCTGCCAAAGTGTAAAGACCATTGTTCCCAGGCCCAGATGTGTTGGCCTCAGGTCAACACTCAGCCTCAGTCCCAAAAAGGTCCAAGTGTCTCCAGCTGCCTTCCTTTTACCTCCCTCCTACCCCAGGTTGAGAGGAGGCCCTCTCTGTGGGGCTCCACCACTAGAGGGCGCCCACCACTCCCCAAAACATGACAAAAAACAAAACCAAAGCGCTTACCCCAACAGAACTCCACAGTAACAGTCACCATTGGTTATTTATTATGTGTCAGTTGCTATACCAATCCCCCCAGCACCCTTAAGAGGTTCTTAATGCTGTTATCCCCACTTAATAGATGATGAAACTGAGGTCCCGAGAAGTGAGATGACTCACCCAAGGGCACCCAGCTCATCAGTTACAGAGCTGGGATCAGCATCCATGTCCACCCAAGATCAGTCTCAGCTCAGCTTAAGGGCTCAGTGACCCACTGTATCAGTTGTTGAAGTGGGGCATGATGGCTGGCATGGGAACTAGATATGGTGCTAGAATGGAGATGATGGGCACCACAGAGCAAAAACAATCAGCAATGTCTTTCATGAGTCACACTATTTGGTGACATCAAGGACCCACTCACTGTGTGCCTGGCACAACGCTAAGTGTGCGATAGACCTGACTTTACCTACACTCTATTTGAAACTACCCATTGAGGACCATTCTAGTGTAATTTTCATTTTACGTATGGAGAAATGGGCTCAGCAGGGTCAACTGTATGTCCAAGCTCATTCATTTGAACCCAGATCTGTGTGCCTTCAGAGTTCATGACTCTTAACATCTTCATTGTGCAGATGATTTTTGTTTCAGATGAAACTTATCAGGAACCTCAATATTTAAGGGGAAAAATGGATGGAAACAGAAGAGGAAGGACCACAGAGACCGAGGTTCCCCCTGATTGGCACATTGCTGTTCCACCTGGAAAGGAGCAGAAGCTTGCCTGAGCTTGTGAAACAAAAATTAGGAGAGGAACCTGGGTCTCCTGGTCCCCTGGGCCTAGGCAACCGGGGCAGGTGCTTCAGTCTTTGGCTTCAGCAACTGGAAAGTAAATGTCTTTCCCATGATGATGAGACTTCAGCTCTGATTAGAGGTCTCTGGGAAATAATGTTATAGTTATAGGCTGTGGCAGTAAAGAAGTAGCTTGCGGGGTGAACACCTGGGTCCCTATCATCTCTATCAGTCTTCCCTCCATAAGCCATCCCAACAAGAAGCCCTTCTCCTTTCTCTGAGCAAGTTCCTCTTGGTGACATGCTGAAATAGCCCATAGCCCTGTGAGTTGAATCCATGGTCTCATAGCAGCTTGACCATCATGGGGAAGATGGGGTAGGAAGGGTTCTTGCATTGCAGGAGGCTCTCTTTGAGGATTTGGGTAGCTACCAGATTACCCAGACCCCTTATCCCCATGTAGTTAGTCTTGTTCTTTGTAAGAGTTGAATCTCTAAAATTTTCTGACCTCTGCGGTGATGCTTGAGTAACTAAGTTTGCCTGCAGTGTGGGCAAATGCCTTGCAACTGGGAGAGTTATCTGGTGGGTCATGTGTGCACAGTAGGGGACCAGTGCTAAATCTGCTCACACTATCTCCCTACAGACACTCTTTGCTTGCAACCTCCTTTACGCACATCAGTACAATGGATACTGATAAAGAAGGTGCTGATAGAGAATGGGTACCCAATAAGAAGGTTATCTTGTTATGTTGAAAGAAAAAAAAATGTATTCTTGCTCAGGGCCACTGTCCATGCAGACCTTGCACATTCTCTCCATAGCTAGTGGGCTTTTTGGGGGACTTCAGTTTCCTCCCACACCACAAAGATGTGCGTGTAAGATTCACTGGTGGGTCTCTGCTGTCTCAGTTGGAGGGTGCAGAATGTATGTGTGTATTGTGCCCCACAATGGAAGCATGCAGAGTTGGGTCTGGTCTTAACTGGAATTACTTAGTTGGAAAATGAATGAGTACAAAGTATTGTTGATTATTAGAAGTGTTTGGTCTTTACCTTGAATTTTTACTATGATTTTGTGACTAAGAGTATGCCATAGGAACTCGATTCCTACTTATATCAATCAGCCTATGGTAAAGTTGTTTTTGTTAATATTTTATATATTGTTTCACTTCAAGTCAAGATTTCAACCATCTACTGACAATGTTTTAAAAGCGGACACTTACCGTAATAAAAGCTCACAGTCTAGTTAAAGAGACAAAGGCAGATCAAGGACAAAGCAATAGCAAAGGGCCATAAGCCTACCTATACAGGGCCTGACTGGCAAGGCAAATAAGTGAGAGGGATTAGTGTCAGTCAATAGGAAATATTGGGGACTGAGGCAAACTTCAAATACATTGAATGATGACTAGTAGAGGGTGCTATTAGCTATTGGTTGGCTTGTGGGTCCAATATGGTCAAAGTCTCTAGTTTTCTAAGCCAAAATCAGGAATTTTGATATTCCTATGAATACTCTCATTTGTTAAAACTCAAAAGCAAACTTAAAACTAATTTTCTAAATCTGGGAAGGGGGCATGCATCAATCAGAAAAGTTAAAGATGATCACACATTTCACCAAAGAGTATATCCAGAAAGCCAAAGACTTGAGAAAAAGTGTTTATCATTATTTCTAATAAGAGATGCAGATTAAGACTACAATGAGATTCCATCTCTCACCTATGGGGATGGCAAATGCTAAAAAGACCCTCAACAACAAATACTGAACAGGATGCAGAGAAAAAGAAATTCTATTACACTGTTGGCAGGATTGAGAACTGGTGCAACCATTTTGGAAAGCAATCTGGATTTACCTTAAAAAACTAAAAATAAAGATAGCGTATGGCCCAGCAATGAATATGAATATAAAACCATCAACAACAACAAAAGTCATATGTTCCACAATATTCATAGTAACATTATTTACAATATCTCGGACATAGGAGCAGCTAAATAGCTATCTATATATGTTTGGATCAAGAGGATGTGTTTTACACATGTCATGGAGTACTATATAGCTATTTTTCAACAAAAATGGAAGGAATTTGAGAGAACTATGTGCAACAAAGTGAAAATAAATGATGGAAATGCATGTAGCAGATAATCCAACAACATAAAACACTTTCAAAAGCCAATGCACATCAATAAACACCATCAGGGCACTAAGGGTAAGAGGGGAAGAGAGAAAGGGACAAGGTAATACAAAGAATGGTGGTAAGGAAAAAAGTCTCAAATATATTAGAAAAAAAAGAAAGTTAAAAAAAGACAAAGTTGTAGACCAAATCTAATCTTTAACCTATAGTCTTTGTTATAAAAATTTATAATGGACTATGAACTCAATTCAGCTCCCAGTGAGGGAGAATTTGATGGTAAGGAGAGATTAGGAAAGGGAAGAGGGGAAGAGGAAAAATGAATTGGTCTGTGGGAATAGCATAAGTTATAGCATGGAATGTGGTGCCATTAAGTATGATTTTGTAAATGCATGGCTGTATTCCTGTGCCTATATGACCTAATTCTTTTTGACGGTAACTGTCATTTTAAGTTGCTACAAAGCAGGAGTTCAGGGCCATGCCTACACTTTTAGGAGTGAGAAGAGAGGGAGCATAAGGACCCCCAAGGAACATACAAGAAGTGACCTTTGTTGGGGTAAAGGACCAATAAACACTAGGAACAGACTAGTCTACCATAATTTTGAGTTCTGTCCTTTGTCACGGCCCAAATATAAGGTTCTGGATTCAAGGTGCTTTGGGAAATAAAGGAATGAGGGCTCTGTCCATGCTTGAGGAAGAGTGGAGTGGAGAAAGGCCAGTGGCTGGCAGTTGAGGTGACCAGTTGAGCAGAAGGGACCAAAGGACAGCTGACAGTGGGTTTTTGGAATAGGAGACAGAGAAGGTGGTGGGAATACACAGTGGAGTCTCGGAAGAATTTGGAAGAATGGGTAGGTCTGAAGTGAATGGGCATTAAAAAGCAGGGTGTCCCCAGTTGACCTAGAGTTACTCATAATGAGATGGCATTTATTTGCGTTACTGGGAGGGCTCCAGGTACAATGGGAAGTGACAGAGCCTTGCTCCACACCCGAGGTCATCAGCTGCAAAAGCAGGTACTTTGATGCAGATTAAGGCAGCATGTATTTTGATTTTATGAGTCAGTCTTTACAGATTGATCTGTATAATAGGAATTTCAGATTGCATGCATTCAGCCAGGAGAGTGCAGGGATGGATTGCTGTCTACCAGGGAGGCATAAGAGGGGACAGTTTCCATTCCTGCCTTGTTGGGTACTCATAACTTCCAAAGAAAAAGAAATTCATATCTTTGCTTTCGAGTTTTTTTGACCTAGTTTCCCCTCCCAGGGACTTCAGGTTACCCCCTTTTCAGAAGGCCCGATGGTCACCTGTGACTCACAATCACCCCTCCCCTTTAGGGATCTGATTCCCACATCTCTAAAATGGCAATACTGACTGTATCAACAATACTCAACTGACCTGTCTTGAAAGGTGCTGTAGACAGATGTAAAACAACCTCTTTGTTATATGATTTCGTTCTTATAAATGTCTATCAATTACTCATCCACAGTTTTAAATATTGACTTTAGAATGCATATTACCCTCCTTTCCAAACCCAACCAATTTCCCCCCAAATATTTATTTTCTCTCATAGTCACCATTTTGGATAGACTCTGAAAGTAGTTAAGAATGTAGGCCATGGGATTGAACAACTAGGGTACAAGTCTCAATCTCTCCCCCTGCCCTTTCTTCCCACTTGTGTGACTGGTCAAAGACCTTACCTTTCCAGCCTCAAATTCATCATCTGTAAACTGGGGTTCAGAGTGATGTCAAGAACATTATCAAGTTCTTGATGAAGATTAAGTGAGGAGTTTTATAAGCAAGTTTTGTGCCTGGCAGGGGGCAAGTTTGCAGTAGCTGATAGCTAAAGTTGTCACCATTTATTTGGAGTGTCTCCTTTCTTCTCTGGGGCTGATCAAGCCTGAGGTCCTGGTATGATGACAGAAGTGGGTGGGGTTTATGCACATGGGCACATTGGGGATGCAAGCATTGGTGAGCAAACCCCAGTCACCTGAAGCATGCTGCAGGCTCTGGTTGCCCCAAAGACAACAGAATGAATGCCATATGGTCTCTGATCTTAGAGACCACAGCAAAGGGTGGAAACAGATACAATGACCTCATCACTGCACAGGATGGTAGCAGTGTCTGCCTAAAAGAGGGAAGGATTACTCACCCCAAAGTGTCACCCAAAGGGTGTTGGGAAGACTTCCAGGCAGAAGGGACAGATGAGAAAGTGGGGAACTTTCAAGGAGTTGGGTGTGGCCAGAGCAGCAGCATCAGGAGACACAGTTGGGAAGCCTAGGGCCACATCATGAGATGTGGGATGTCAGGCCAGGTGGTTTAGGGCTCACAATCCTATCACTTAGTTACGGGAATACGTTCTGAGAAACACATTATTAAGTGATTTCATCATGTGAATGTCATGTGTCATACACAAACCAACAGGGTCTAGCCTGCTACCTCGGTAGACTGTATGTGGAACCTATGGGACCACTGTTATATTTGTGGTCTATCATCTACCTGAATGTTGACTGATAAATGACTGTATTCAGGGAACAATAGAGAGATGGTAAAATGTCTCCCCATGGAGGGGGTGTTGAGGTTTGTTGAGACCAATTTTGGGGAGATCAGAACTTGGAGACCTTTGGGTCGCACTTTGAGAATCCCCATTTGACTATGGCCCCAGTGATGTTCACCTCCACACCAGCTCTGAGTCTGCTGTCCATGTGCCCAAACGTATTGTTAGCTGCCTTCTACCTCCCTTTTCCCTTTTGGCCTTTATCCCTTCTCCATGCTTCCTCTTGCTTTCTGGCTTCTATGTACTCCAAACTGTCTACAATATCCTCCTCTTTCTTTGGTTCAGTTGCCTAATCCTAGCTACAGACCCACCAATAGTTTCCAACTTCAGATAGAATATTTTCCTTTTAGAAAGGGCATCTCAAGTATCAGGACATAGAGAACAACTTGGATGGAAGCAAAGGCAAAAGATGTTTGAGGTGATTAAATTCTTGTTCCTTATGCATTAGAGAGTCCTCTCACCAGGAAATCTCATTTGGAGCTTGAGTCTTGCTTTACACCTGATTTGAGCATTATTTCTTACTAGATTTCCATGTGTCATCTTTTGAAATAAGATGTTATAGATACCTTCTGGATTTTTAACTTATTGATTGTTATTTTATCATTTATAATTATTTACTATATTTTGTTGCTCTTAGTTAATTTTAATATTTCTACTTTTTCTGACTACAGGTAGAATAGACATACTGTAAACATCCTGAATGAACGTGAACTTCTAAAAGATGGTGTGATGATTAACTTGGCTAGGTCACAAGTACCCAGATAATGTGGATACTCTGGATTCTGGATGTTTCTGTGAGGGTGTTTTTGGATGAGATTAACATTAAATTAGTGGACTTCAAATAAAGCAGATTGCTCTTCATAGTATAGGTGGGCCTCTTCCAATCAGTTGATGGAATTAATCGGTCTAAAAAGACAGACCTCTTCTGAGCAGGAGGGAGCTTAGTAGCAGATGGCATTGGACTTGAATGATAACACTGGCTCCTACTTACAGCTCCAGTCTGCCATTTTATCCTGCAGGTTTTACATTTGCCAGCCTCTATAATCATGTGAGTCAGTTCCTTAAAATAAATCTGTTTCTCTATACGTATAGCTTCTGTTTCTCTGGAGAATTTTGAACAATATAGATAGAAGCAAAACTTATTCTTTATATCATTCCATTAGGTCTTCCAGCTTCTGGACTAGCATATAAGGAATTTAGAAACCATTCCATTTTAACAGTAAGTAAAAATATGAAAAATCAAAACTCCCTTTATTTCCTTCAGAAAGGTATGGTCACAGGGCAAACTGCTGTCCCCCATATTGGAGAGGCAGACAGGTAAGTACAAAAAAATCTCAACACATTGGAGTTGAAACCTATGTTGGAACAAGTATTGGGATTTTCCTGAACTATAACTGACAAATTGCTGGAGGCTTAGTATGGACCACTATAAAAGTTAAAAATTCCTGGGGGACCCAGGTATTGCAAGGTCTCCCTTCATAAATACCTATTGTTTATGCAAGTCTGGCTCACATTTGAAAATTTGAAAAGTTAACATAATCCTTCACATCAACAGACTAAAGAAGAAAAATCTCATCAATAGATGTAGAAAAGGCATTTGACAAATTCCATTGTCCATTTTTGACAAAAAATTTTAGCTAGCTAGTAGGACAATAAAATTTCCTGAACTTGAGAAAGAATATCTACAAAATATCTACATCAAATTTAGTGATAAAAAAATAGAAGAAAAGACAAAAAAGGGAAAACTTTCTTTTTAAGATAAGGAACAGGCAAGCTCTCTCACTGCTTTGTAACACTATATTGGAAGTCCTAGTCAATGTGAAAAGAAAAGAAAAACAGGCTTTTATAATGTAGTGGTGAGCTATCAGGGAAGGGGAAGTCCTCTACATTCTTACTATGAGTTCTGAGTCTTTTGGTGAGCCTGTACCCCCCAGGCCATGGGCTTCACCACTTTTCTCAGTTTTTCCGCCTTCAATGGGATGGGATGACTGGAGAGGACAAGAATATATGGTACAGTACAGTGAATATGCCATAATTTATCTAGTTAATTCTTTCCTGATGTTACCTACATTATATTAATTTTCCTTTTATACATGCCACAATAAAGTTCCTAGTTCTGTGTGTTTGCCCACATTTTAGTTTAAGATAAATTTTAGATATGGACTTGCTCAATTATCTTCCAAATATGTTCATTATATTTACATTTCCATTAACACAGTAGGAGAAATTCTGCTTTTTTACACTCTCGGTACTAATGGCAACCTTTTAAATCTTTAGTAAAAGAAGAAGAAAACACATAGTCCCCTCCTTCCCCTGGCCACATCATTTTAAAATATGGAGTTTTTCATGACCTATACCACAGAAACCTCTTTTAGGACACATCTACACAAGCAAATAAAATGAAGAAAAACATAAAAAAACTGGAACTACATCAAACTAAAATGCTTCTGTACAGTAAAAGGAACAGTAACCAAAACAAAGAGACACCCAACTGAATGAGAAAGAATTTGTGCATTCAATTCAACTGATTAGGGTCTGATATCAAAGACCTACAAAGAACTCATACAACTAACAAAAACAAAGCAAAAGCCCAGTCAAAAGATGAGCAGAAGGGCTTAAAAAACACTTTTCCAAAGAGGAAATACAAATGGCCAACAGGCAAATGAAAAACTGCTCACCATCACTTATAATCAGGGCAACGCAAATCAAAACCACAATGAGATACCACCTCACATGCTGGCAAGAATGGCCCATACGGGAAAAAAAAAAACAAAAACAGGCAACAAATGCTGGTGAGGACGTGGAGAAAAAGGAACACTTTTTCAGTGCTTGGGGGGAATGCAAGCTGGTCCTGCCACTATGGACAGCTTTGTGGAGGACCCTCAAACTATCAAAAATAGAACTCCCATTCAATAGAGTAATTTCACTTCTGGGAATCTATCCAAAGGATACCAAAATACTAATTTAAAAGGAAACCTGCATACCTATGCTTATTGCAGCACTATTTACAATAGCCAGGATGTGGAAACACCCCAAATGTCCCCCAAACAGACAAAAAGTTATGGTATATTTACACAGTGGAACATTATTCAGCAATCAAAAAAGGACAGACTAGTGTCATTTGCAGTTTGGATGGAGCTAGAAGGAATCATGCCAGCAGAAGTTAGCCAGAAAGAAAAAGATAAAAACTGGATGGTCTCACTTATATGTGCAATATAGGGAAAACAAACAAAAAGACAAGGAGAAGTTAATACTAACAAACTGACTAGAGAACTGAAGCATACAGAAAGGTTAGGGGAGGGTGGGAGGTGAAATCAGGAGAGGGATGAGCACAAGAGATTAGGATGATGGTTCACTGGTGACATGGTGGTGGCAGAACCTTGAGGAATACAACAATGTAAAGAAAATATATATGTAAACAATAATAATAATAAATATGGAATTTTATACTTACTGGTGAGGTAAAGAATTTTTGTTACACATTCAATGACCATTTGTAGTTCTCTGTATGTTATTTAAATGCCATTCACGTTGTATGTGTTCTCAGTACATTGCTTTGGTGTCCTGTCTCTTCTAAATATCTGCCAAGAGCGCGTTGTTTAAGATACAACAGGCAAGTGAGGGAACAACGAAGGAAGCACAATTACTTCAGGCCCCAGAGATAGTACGGGGTATGGAGAGATTACCCAGCTGGTTTCACAGTTCAGAAATTAGTCGTTCCCTGTGCCTGGCAGTGCCCTAATGCAAGGAGAACTCGAGGTTTCTCACCAGGATCCCCCCCCCCCATACATACACAAAGGGGATTCCTCCCTTCACTGTCTAAGGGGGGAATGGAACCCAGATCTCTTTATTTTTGTCATGCAAGCACGGTAGGGGAAAACAACAGATGTACACTTTTATCAAGGAAGATGGATTTGGTCGAGATTTATCTGCAGGAATAGTAGAGCTGAAGCTGGTGAGACTTCCTGAGAAAAGCTAAAAAGAGCAATATAGTAAATAACCTAAGTCCAAGGTCTGGGCCTTCACTTTCCTAGAAGTACCGCTAGGCCAGCTCTTGGAAATGGGTCACGCCCTCTAGCTTTCCAACCAGTCAGAACATTCAGCCAATCAGAGACTCAGCATTCCTGCGAACGAATCCGCTGGCTGGGTAGGGAATTGATTCCTGCCAAGGATTGGCCTTTGGGGGCTCGGATGGAGAAGGAGTTGATGGGGGAGCTTTCCAAAAATTGCAAGTCAATTGAGAAGTACAGTCCACACAATTAGTGACATAATCCTTTCTGCAATCAGCAAATGTGGAGCACTTACAGATCAGTCACGTTCAAATACCCCCAACGACACAGAGTAGTGACACAGAAAAGTTAAGTAGCCTGCCTGAGGTCACAGAGTCAGTGGTGAGAGGACTGTTCCCAACGGCTCTGGCACATCTGTGAAATAGTAAAATCAGTGATACTCAATAAGTACTCCTTGTGTGCCAGCTTCCGTACTAGGCACAGTAAACAATATACAAGAATTCTATGGGATGGGTAATAGTACCACTTCATTTCAGGCAGAGATTGATGAAATAATTTTAAAAACCTGAAACCTTTCCTAATTTGTCTCCCAAGGTGGAAAAAGTAAATCCCAATCTTTGTGCAAATCCCACCCCACCCCCATAGCCCAAATGTGATTATTTGTACTTATCTAACAACCATTCAGTTTATGAATAAATAGGTGCAGAATTGAGACATCACAGGGAGGTCCAAAGGAGAACCACCGAGTGAGAGGTGACAATTGCAATAGGATCCAATTAAGGTTTGCTGATCACCTCGACGGAAGGATAAAGGTCTGCACCTGACTACAGTCGAAGGTAGAAGCTATGTGGGAAGCATTATGGGACGATGGGTGGGACTTGGGTGCCCCACATCTTTTAACCTGCCCCCTTGCAAGGTCATCAGTGTGCTCAGGGTCAGTTCTGGTGTTCTTCGGGGAACCCCAGCAGAGAATGCTCACACTTAGCCCAAGGGCTCCAGCAGGCGGGGGTG
>PVHY01006136.1:0-76914 GCA_004024945.1 Uropsilus gracilis
GCGCGCCGGCCCGGCCCGGCCCTCCTCCGGCCCAAGCCACGGCCCCACCACGCCTTACCTGGGGGAAGCGTGGGGGGCCGCTGTGCACGGGCGCCATCGACCACACCCACCCCCTAGTGGTGTGGCCGCGGGGGTGCGTGGGCTCACGGCCGGTGCGGACCCCGGGCGCTGGCAAGCCCGGGACCCTCTGTATCTATTGATATGACCATATGGTTTTTGGTTTTCTCCTTATTGATATGGTGGATTATGTTAATTGATTTTTCGATGTTGAACCATCCCTGTGCTCCTGGGATAAATCCCATTTGGTCATGATGAATAATGTTTTTTTTACATCGTTGGATTCGGTTTGCCAAGATTTTGTTTAAAATTTTTGCGTCTGTGTTCATTAGGGAAATTGGTCTATAGTTTTCTTTCTTTGTGCTGTCTTTATTTGCTTTTGGTATGAGAGTGATGTTTGCTTCATGGAATGTGTTTGGCAGTTTTCCTTCTTTCTCAATTTTTTGGAAGTTTTAGTAGTGCTGGTGTTATTACGTCTTTGAATGTCTGGTAGAATTCATTTGTGAAACCATCTGGTTCTGGGCTTTTGTTTTTAGGTAGAGCTTTGATGACTGCTTCAGTCTTGCCGCTTGTGATTGGTTTAAGTTCTCTACTTCTTCTTTGTTTAGTTTTGGATGGTTATATCTTTCCGAGAATTTGTCCATCTTATCCATGTTGTTGTATTTGTTTGCATATAGGTGTTCATAGTAATCTCTGATTATCCTTTGGATTTCTGATGTATCTGTTGTAATTTCTCCTCTTTCATTTGTAATCCTGTTTATTTGAGTGTTCTCTCTTCTTTTCTTTGTGAGGTTTACAAGGGGTTTATCAATTTTATTTATTTTTTCAAAGAACCAACTTTTGGTTTTGTTGACTTTCTCAATAGTCTTTTCGCTATCAAAATTATTTATTTCTGCTTTTATTTTTATTATTTCTTGTCTACTGCTGGGTTTGGGATTTTTTTGTTGTTCTTTTTCTAGCTCTTTCGAGTTGGGAGATTAGGTTATTTTTTTGGTTGTTTTCTTGTTTTTTGATATGAGCCTGTATTGCTATGAACCTTCCTCTTAAAAATGCTTTTGCTGAGTCACAGACGTTTTGGAATGTTGTGTCTTCTTTGTCATTTGTTTCAAAGAACGTTTTAATTTCTTCCTTAATTTCCTCAGTTACCCAGTCTTCATTTAGTAACATGTTGTTCAGTCTCCATGTGTTGGACTTTCTTCTTGCTTTCTTTTCATTGTTGATTTCTAGTTTAATGCCTTTATGATTGGAGAAAAGAGTTGGTACTATTTTAATCTTTGTATACCTGTTAGTGCTTGCCTTATGTCCTAATATATGGTCGATTTTTTAGAATGCTCCATGTGTATTTGAGATGAAGGTGTAGTCTTTTCTTTTAGGGCGTAGTGTCCTGTAGATATCTATTAGGTCCATACGGTCTAGATCTTCATTTAGGGCTTTTGTGTCTTTGCTTAGTTTTTGTCTTATTGATCTGTCCTTTGGTGAGAGTGGTGTGTTGAAATCACCTACCACATATGTGTTCTCCCCAATGTCTGTTTTCAGTGCTGTTAGTAGTTGTTTGGTGAATGTTGGTGCTCCCTCATTTGGTGAGTATATGTTAATAATTGTTACATCTTTGTTATGTATTGACCCTTTTACCAATATATAGTAGCCTTCTATATCCCTTGTCACCTTTTTTAATTTAAAGTCTACTTTATCTGCTATTAATATGGCTACTCCTGCTTTCTTCTGGGGGCTGTTTGCTTGTAGAAATTTTCTCCAGCCCTTTACTTTTAGTCTGTGCTTATCTTTTTGTGTTTAAGTGTGTTTCCTGCAGGCAGCAGAATGTTGGGTTTTGTTTTTTGATCCACTCTGCTACTCTGTGTCTTTTGATTGCTGAATTGAGACCATTGGCATTTAGGGTGATGATTGATACTTGTTCCAGTGTTGACTTTTGGAGGGTCATTTGGAGGTTAGGGTTTCCTTTTTTTTTTTTTTTTCTGATACTTGAGATTCAGAAGTCGGTTTTTTGGTTGTCATTTTGAGATTCTGGTTAGCTTCCTTGTTTTGGTCTGTTTATTCTTCTGTTGGATTTAATCTGAAGGCTTCTTGCAAGATTTCTTGGAGTGGTGGTTTAGTGGTAGTGTATTTCTGGAGGCTTTGCTTGTCTGCGAAGTTTTTTATTCTTCCTTAGTAGAGGAAAGAAAGCTTTGCAGGATAGAGTAATCTTGGCTGGCATTTTTTATCTTGGAGTTTTTTTTAAGATATGACTCCATGCTCTCCTTGCTTGTAGTGTCTCTTCAGAGAAGTCTGAGGTCAGCCTAATAAGTTTTCCTTTGTATGTTATCTGTTTCTTTTCTCTAGCCAATCTCATTATTTTTTTCCTTATACTGGACTCTTGGGAGTTTTACAATGATGTATCTTGCTGTGGTTTTTCTTTCGTTGATGTATTTTGCTGTTCTTTTGGCTTCCTGGATGTTAAATTTCATTTCTTTCTTCAGGATTGGGAAGTTTTCTTCCATTATTTCTTTAAATAGCCTTTTAGTACCCATATGCTTCTCTTCTCCTTCAGGGACACCCATAACTCTTATGTTTCCTCTCTTTGAGGAATCAGACAGATCTCTGACTTTTTCTTCAATTTTCTTACCTTGTGTCTCTCTTTCTCTGTCTTTCTTCTTCCTCTCAATTTCGGTGTCTTCCAGGGTACTTACTCATTCTTCAATTTCGTCCAGTCTGCTTTCATAACTTTCCCCTGCATTTTTGAGCTCTTAGTTGTTCCCTTTAGATCTTGGGTTTCTTTCTGGATCTTGCTCAGGTATTCAATTTTATTCTTCAATTCTTCAATTATTTTATCTTTGTTGATGTTTTCTATCTTGATGTTTTGCTTTTCTTCTCCCAGCTTATTCAGTTTCTCTGCCATGCTCACTTCTTTTTCTTTATGATTTTCTAATTCTTCCCTTAACTCTTTGAATGCTTGTAACATGCATAGGTTCAGCTCCTTGTCTGGGAGGTGGCGCATTTCTTCAATGCTATATTTTTTGGTTTCTAGAGTTTTTCTTTCCTTTGGTGGAGTATTGGTTTCTGTTGGGCTTGCTGGCATGTTTGCCTTTTTCCTCTTTCCTGTGCTTTGCTTTCATACTTCTTCCATATATTGAGCAACTATGGCTCTAGTATTGGTTGGCATGATGATTGGAGTCTCCTGGTATTTTGTAGTTGATTCTGTCTTTGTGTCTGTGTAGCTGAGGTAAGTAATTTTTTATTTCCTTTGGCAGATTTGGGTGTGTGATAAGTGTATGTCATTGCTATAGTACACTGTCTTCTCTTCTTATAATTTATGCCTTATAGGCTTATTAGACAACATCTCAATTCTTCATTTCCCTAAGAGGAGTTATGATTAGTAGATGTTGTAGGGCTTCTTCTGTGGTTCTTTATGGAGGAGGAGTTTAGATGTCTTTTGTTGTCACTTTTTTTTGAGTCTGGTTGGGTTATTTTTTCTGCGCCGGGTCTGCGAAGTGGTCCCGGTGCTCCAGGTCCCTCTCTGGCGGCTAAGCTGCTGGTTGCACCCCACCCCGACCTGGGGCCTGGATCACTGTCCGTGCTCTCCGGGCTGGCTGGCTAAATTGAAAATTTTGCATGGTCTCTCTTCAACATGTGTATCAGTCTATAAAGATATTTTATGAAGAAATTATGAGTCACAATAGTTTTTGATTAACATAAAAACACTGGAATGCTTCTACTATGGGATGATGAAACTATATTCTTTAAAGATACTACACAAGTTGCTTGTGTAAAATGATGTTTACAAAACAATTAAGTCAACAGTATTGCCTTGACTCACTTGTACTGATGAATCCTTGTGAATACATGACTTTCTCTCAGTGGAAATGCAACCCTAGTAATAAATTCTCTGCCTAAGGATGATAGAGTCTAGAAAATTAATTATCAGTTGACTCTATTTTTAAATGAAAATTGATTAGGCATCCTAGGGAAAACATACTATATATTTAACCAAAATTAATTGGACATAGTAAAAATTTCCCTCAAAGCTTATATAGTCTTATATACTAGTAAGCAATCAAATAATTACACAAATCACAAAATAAGAGATCAAATAAATATAAAAAGAGCTTTGATATTATGTTTCATGTACTTTTACAATAAGAGATAAATAATCAATTAATATTTTAATTATAAAATAAAAGCATAGATGAACAGGAGAGAAGATCATCTTTTATACGTATGCTTGCCAAGTTTTATAATGATTTGGAAGTTTTATTGCTTTGCTTGCAAAAATGATTGAAATAAAAAACAAATTTCAGCTGTGAACTCAATTCCATTGCCTTCACTAAAGTAGAGGTTACCATGACTGCATTATTGGGTTCAATATGTCAAATGAGTATTAAAAGAACAGCTTTAAAACAAGCACACAATATGGAAATCAAAAGGCTAATACAACCAAGGAACAGAAAACCGCACATCAAAAATACTTTCATTGCTCTACTTCAAAGAAGACTAAAATGCTTAGAAAAAAAGGAATTGAATTATTTCAATATAATAAATTGGTATTTCAAACTGTTTGCTAATTAATAATTCTATTTTATATGCTAATTAAAAAGTTGTTAAAAGTCTTAAGGTATTACACCTTGCCATTTCTCACAGATTTAATAATAATCCTGGGGATGCTTTTAAATTAGTGTATATTTCTTAGGGATATAATTTTCACTATATCCCTTTCATTGTATTTTATTTCTTCTTAAGAGAAATAAGACTCTGACTTTGGTGTTAAATGACCTATCCAAAGAACCACAGAATCACAAAGTTCATGATTCTGTGAACTTTAACAAATTAAATATTTGCCATCTCAGTATGTGCACATGAACCAATTTTGCACCTCTGCTGAGCATTACTGAAGTGTCTACTCAGAAAACTGATGACTATTATGAATAAAAATTTAATCAGATATTTCATTTGCCTTAAATCAGGAAGAATAAGAAACATCAAAAGTTGCATATGATTTTAGGGTAGTAATCATTAGTAATTATTAATAATCCCACAGAGTTAACCTAATGCTACAAAATAAACACTGTGCTATACATTCTTTTACTACCTTAATGATTCTTTATCCATACTGGTTAAGGTCTTTCAAAAGTCAGATCAAAATAAACTAACAGTCCTTTGTTTATGTGTATTCAAACAATATGTAGTAGTAAGCAGGAAAACAACTGTAGACATATGAGAGTCAATGCATGAAATATGCTAAATATATATTCCAATTTCTTACCACAGTAAGGCAACAAATCTGAGAAGCACAGTTAAAGACAGTCATCATAAATATGTTTGCTGCTGTCATTAGACTGACCTTCACAAATCTATTCTCTTTACTAGGAAAAAGACTCAGGGTCTTTTCACTAATTTGAAAGTCAGCAGAAACTTTTTTTTTCTTAACAGTTTTAGCTTTCTGAAATTTTATCTGTCAGTCACTGAATTAAGCACAATATATGCTGCCTCATTTAATAGAGTAGTTTTCTGAACCTGTCCCACTACCATCTTCATTTTGTGCATGAGAAAATGATTTGAAAGAAATTAAGTAACGGCTCAAGGTCATGCTACTCTGAGAATACAGGAAAGAAATGTAAAATTTAAATGATCATTAAAATATAATATGTCAAAAATATGGTGCTATTAAATTTCAATAAAGCATTAAGAGATCAACTAAATCCAAATGAGCTTTGAAACTTTAAATAGTAACCAGGAAACAATGCAAAACTTGTATGAATTAGAAGGATTGTGTGTGAGTGTGTGTGTGCATGCAAGCATGGGTGCATGTGTGCACTGTGAGGGGAGTGAGTGGAATGGGGTAAAATCACTTCAGTTGAGAACTATTGATTTTATTTTACTTTCAGTGTTTTTAGGTGCTCTTTATTTTTCATGTTTTGAATCAGACTATTACCCTAGAATCATTCTTATGATTTATTATTATATTAAAATTACATATCTTGAAAGATAAACCGTCATATAGACCAATGAAATAGAATAGGTCCTAGAAATAGATACATATGTATAGGAAAGTAAATTTATGACAAAGAAACAAAGAATATATACTGAAACAAGCAAGGAAAGTCTCTTCAATTTACTGAACAACTACATGCAAAGAAATTAAACTAAATCTCTATTTCATACATACACAAAAAAACAACCCATAATTATTAGCTGAAAGAAATTAATTGCAGTACACCTTTCATATGTAGCAAAGAAGAAAGGGAGCAGGAAGGTCTATAGTGTTGGACTGTGGCTTTTTGTTGATGGGCATACTGCTATAATCAAGCCTGAGGCATTCTGCACTGCAATAATGAATACAATAATGTGAAACAAATTAATTCAATAAAAAATTAATAAAATAAAATTACAATATGGGGGTATCTATAAGAGAAAAAACAAAGTATCAATACATACATTTCATGCTAGTTAGTATCATCCTGAATTTATATGGCCTCATGATAAATGATTACTTTCATTGTTCTGCTTCATTGAAGACTATAAGGCTAAGAAAAAAAAGTTATTTTGATCTGACTTCTTGAAAGACCTTAAACAGTATCGATAAAGAATCATTAAGGTAGTAAAAGGATGTAAAACACAGTGTTTATTTGGTAAAATTAGGTAAATTCTGTGGGATTACTAATTTATCATTTCAGTTGGTTACATGGTGGTGTTAAATATTTCAGTTTGTATATAATCATGTGTTAGAAATAGATTTTGTGTCAGAAGGCGAGCTACGGAGGCCATATAAACTCCAGATAATCCGAACTAGCCAGATATGTATGTATTGACACTGCTTTGGAAAGAAAAAGGCCTAAAAATGAAAAAGCCTATCAAATCCACAATGCAAATATTTCCAAAAAATAAGGAAAGAGTAAGAGGTATGATAAAACCTATGTTCTGATGCACAATGTGGCAAATTTTAAAGAAATCTCACATATTGGAATATCTTGGGAAAGCAGACTTGAAACTAATTTGAAACATTTAAAAGACTATATTTCTTATTAGATGTCCACATTTCTTGTAATACAATGTATTTAATTTTAAAAATAGTATGAAAATACTTAAAATGTAATGTCCTGAATTTAACTTGGTTAATTTAAAGGACTTGACTAAATGTTTAATTGATATTACTTTGTAAGAACCCCCACATTATTCCTGATTAATATCTGAAATACTTACTTAAAAAGAAAATTGAAATCTTTAAATATGTAATGCAATGGTAAATGTAATAAAGCAGTGTAATTATTCAAGATTATAAATAAGGCTACTCATTAAATCAACTCAGTTATAATCAAATATTAATCAAGGATCAAGAACAAGCAATTGTTCTGTTTATATAACGATTACTAGACTTATAAACAATTCAAAAATGATAGACTAACTACCAAAAATCAAAAAGGTAAAGTGGTTTAGCTAAAAATCATAAATGACTTTGGAATTCTACAAATATTTAAACAGATTAAAACAAAGAGGAGTAAGAGGGAAATACAAGCAAGAAGTGTAAATAGAGAAAATCATGAAATTGCACAGGACAATTAACACAGGATAATTAAATTGTCACTGATATAAATTTTCCAATTGAAAGATAAAAAACATCAAAATAACGCAAGTGCATGTTATCAAAAACAGACACATTAAATATAAATATAGAGTGAATATAAATGATTACTAGAGAGATACATACAAGATAGACAGATGGACAGAACGTAAATGTTAAGTATGAGAAGACTAGAGTGTGGGTTTCTATTTCTGGCCAAGATAGAAAAACAGGCAAAGTATCCTGCCTTACCACTTATAAACAGTAAAACCAAACAAAATTTGCAAAACTAACTTAAAACATTAAAGAAAGAGCATATTACAATGGTAGAAGTAGAAGATATGAGGTAACTGCCCCAAATAATGTTTAAAGAGGGTTCCCATGTGTGACATAAAGGGGAGTAAGTCAGGGTGGGCCCACAGGTCTCCCCCTATTGTGGAAAACTCACGGAAGATTCATGCCAGAATGTGGGAGAAGAAAAAGCTAAAGAAAGAGACAGTAATGAAGATGTAGGGTTTATTCCTCTTCAGTCCTCAGGGAACCCTGTTTAGTACGTATGTGGAAAAAACTAAACAGGCTTAGAAAAGGAACCTGAAGGAAAACCAAGCAATCCCTCTATCTCACCAAAATAAGGGCTGATAGTTATTCCCATCAACCATAGTAAAGGCTGTAATTAAGGATTCATCAGGTGAACTCTGAGGTGGATTATCCCAACATTGGGGGAAAAGTAGCACTAGACAGACTGCTCTGATTTGGTCTAGTCAAGATTAAGTTAAGCCTCAAAAGAATAACTATTTACAAATAATTTTATTTATCTGGGATACAATTGTATCCCAGAGCAATGCTCAAAACAATTTAAAAGCACTCATGTAGTACTGGTAAGGTAAAACTTAGACTGACATTTGCTCAAAGACTAACAGAAGCTGAGAGAAGCTGGAAACTATGAGCTAAAATAAAGACAAAGGCAATCAAAAATCTGATCCTAAAATACTATACTCAATACAATCAGGTAGTGAACAAACATCAAAATATTATTTATATGTTCACAGAGGAAAAAATGGAACTATACATATGTAATGGAGATACTATAAATTAAAAATTTCCCAAATTGACTTTCCTTTTCTCTTAAGTGGAGGCTGTCAATATATAGCCCCTAGGCAACATCTGGCCTGTTTGCATAAATGAAGTTGTATTTTCTATAGTGAGCAGCTTTGCATATGTGTTAATATGCTGTCTACTTACTTTTGTCCTACTATGGGAGAGTTGAGTAGTTCCATGTGGCCTTCAAAATTTTAAACATATATTCTCTCATCCTATACAGAAAAAGTTTACTGTCCCTTCTCTGGAGGATTGCCTTTCTTTAGTGTTTACCTGGAGACTTCATATTTTCTTATTCTGCAAGTTCTCCTTTGTAATTTAACCTACCCTGATAACCTCATTGGGTTCACAATTCTCAGGCCTACAGCTACAAATCAAACCTCAGACAAAACTTCAGTCCCCAGCGTTCAATATCTATTTTAGCATGGGGTGAAATTTAAAAAAAAACACATAATTTTACAAAGTTATGAAAAAATACTACTTGGCAGAAAACAAATTCACTGACTGTAGTCTTATTTCAAAGTTGATTATGCACATATGAGAACATTAATACATTGCTATTTTGTTCCAACAATATTCAACAACACCACGGGGTAAATACATGTGGGACACTTGGGTTGCTGATTGAAGAGACGAAAGAAAAAAAAGATATATTTGACAATATTAAGAAAGGAAAAGTAAGTATTAAGTGTAATAACTATCACAGGTGTGGTTTTGAAATTAGACAAGTGAGAAGACAAGTTAAAGTGACAATGTCAATAAATCTAAACTGTCCACAGATGACTCAAAATTATTTTATTCACTCAGAGTTATGCCCAAAGAGGGCCAAAAATGGCATTCATGAAAAAGAAAGAAAAAATGATAATGAGAAACGAGAAAGAGAAGAATAGTAACGAGTCGTCTCATGGGATTTGTTTGATCCTTACATGGGAGCCTCTAACTGATGTGAAGTAGTGCACCTGCAAGGAAAATCTGTGTTTTCAGTCTTTGAACTTACAGATAGCAAGAGTGAGAATCACAGAAATACAATATATTGCTATTGAGATTATTGAATTCATTTTAAATTTCTCTAAAAATACTTCACAAGGACCCATGTGCCCATATTGGTTTCATTACAAATGTGATAAATGGCCATTTGATAGTTCATACATAATTCCTTTTATCTTTTTTCTTTCTGACTTATTTCTGCTAATATGATACCTTCCATCTTGGTCCATCCATGTTATCTCAAATGCTTGAAATTTACCATTTTTAGTTGATGAATAATATCCTATTGTGTAAATATACCACATATTTTTTATCCATTCATCTGTTTTGGGGCATTTGGGTTGTTTCCATGTCCTTGCAATTGTAAATAAAGCTGTAGTTAACATCTGAGTACAGGTGTCCTTTTGTGTGTCTTGGTCTCCTTTGAGTACATTACCAGAAAAGAAGAATTGCTGGGTCAAGTGGTAGTTTCATTTTCATTAGTTTGAGGCTCCTCCACACAGCTTTCTATAATAGCTAGACCAGTTTGCATTCCCACCAGCAGTGTGAGAGTGTTCCTTTATCTTCCCATTCATATCAGCATTTGCCATTGCCCTTTTTTTGGATATGTGCCATTTACTGGCATAAAATGGCATCTCATTGTGATTTTGAGTTGCATTTGCCTGATTAATAGTGATGTTGAGCATTTTTTCATGTGTCTTTTGAAATTCTGCATTTCATCTTTGGAGAAATATCTTTTTAACTCTTCTCCCCATCTTTTGATTGGGCTTTTTGTCTTATTTTTGCTACGTTGTATGAGTTCTTTGTGGATCTTTGTTTTCAGGCCCTTATCAATTGCATGAAAAGCAAAATATTTTTCCAATTCTGCTAAGGTTTTTTGGTCTATTTTGTTGTTCAGAAGCTTTTTAGTTTCATGTAGTCCCAACTGTTCATTTTTTTATTCATTTTTTTACTATCTTTGGATGCATACTGAAAGAGGTTTCTGAGATATAACATGGAATGTTTGTCCATATTTTCCTTGATGTATTTTATGGTTTCAGGCCTTATATACAAGTCTTTTATCCATTTTGAGTTGGTTTTCCTACATGATGTGAGGGAGTAGACTTTTTTTTTGGATGTAGGGGTTCAGTTTTCCTAGCACCATTTATTGAATAGACTGTCATTGTTCCAATGTATGTTTATTACTCCATTGGGAAAAAATAGTTGTCCATATATGCATGGCTTTATTTCTGGGCATACTATTTTGTTCTATTGATCTGTGTGCCTGTTTTTGTTCCAGTACTATGCTGTCTTGATTATAATGGCTTTGTAATATAATTTGAAGTCTGGGAAAGAGATTCCTCCATTCTCTCTCCTTTTGGTCTGGAGGACTTTAGCTAATTGTGGTATTATATTGTTCCATATGATTTTCAATAATTTTTGTTGTATTTCTTTAAAAAATGTGATAGAACTTTTTACTAGAATTGCCATGAATCTGTAGATTGTTTTTGGTAGGATGACCAGTTTAATAATGTTAATTCTTCCAATCCATGAGCAGTGATGTCTTTTCATTTCTTTATGTCTTCTATCTCTTTTAGCAGTATTTTAAATTTCTCTTTGTGTAGAATCTTCACATGTTTTGTTAGGTTTATTCCCAAGTATTTAATTTTTGTTGGTGCAATGGCAAAAGGAGTGTACTTGTGTGTGTTTGTCTTTTCAATTTCTTCTTCTCCAGACTGATTTTTTTGCATCTAAGAAGACAAGGCTACTGGTTTCTATGTGTTGATTTTGTAACCAGCTACCTTACTGAACTGGTTTATTGTTTCAAATAGTTTTTCAAGTAGTTTTGGGAACTTCCTACATAGACAATCATATCATCTGCATATAATGATAGCTTCAATTATTTCCCTGTTTATATTCCCTTTCTGCCTTTCTCTTGCCTTATTTCCCTGACTAGAATTTCTAGTGCTATGTTGAAAACTAGTGGTGAACTTGGGTACTCTTGTCTGGTTCCAGATTTTAATTAAAATGATTTCAGTTTTTCCCTATAAAATATGAAACCTGTTGTAGGTTTGTCTTATGGATTATATTATGTTGAGATATGTTCTTTTTATCCCAAGTTTCATAAGGACTTTTATCATGAATGGATGTTGAACTTTATTGAATACTTCTTCTGTAGATAGTAATATGATCTCTGGTTTTTTGGTTTTCTCCTTGTTGATGTGATGGATTGTGTTAATTGATTGTCAGATTCTGAGCCATCCCTGGGCCTCTGGGATAAATCCCATTTGGTCATGGTGAATAATCCTTATTATGCATTGTTGGATTCAATTTGCCAGGATTTTGTTTAGAATTTTTGCATATGTATTCATGTTTTCTTTCTTAGTGCTATCTTTCTTTGGTTTTGATTAGCATAATATTCACTTTGTAGAATGTGTTTGACAGTTTTCCTTCTTTCTCAATTTTTTGGAAAAGTTTTTAGTAATACAGGTGTTATTTCATCTTTGAATTTCTGGTGGAATGCAAACATATGAGTCTAATAGATGTGTATAGGATACTTCTGGGTAATTGAGGAAATCAAACAAGAAATTAGAACTACTCCAAAACAAATGACAAAGAAGTACAACATTCCAAAATGTATGAGACTCAGCAAGAGGAAGATTCATAAGAACACAGGTTCATATCAAAAAGCAAGAAACAAACCAAAGAAATAACCTAATCCCCCAATTCAAGAAATTAGAAAAAGAACAACAAAAAATCCAAAACCCAGCAAAAGACAAGAAGTAATAAAAATAAAAGGAGAAGTTAATAATCTAGAAATTAAAAATGCAATTCAGAAGATCAACAAAGTCAAGGCTGATTCTTTGAAAAAATAAATAAAATCAATACAACCCTAGCAAGGCTCACAAAGGAGAGAGAACAGTAAAATAAGCAGGATCATAAATGAAAGAGGAGAAATTACAACTGACAGAGTAGAAATTCAAAGGATAATCAGAGACTACTATGAGCATCTCTATGCAAACAACTACAATAACGTGGATGAGATAGACAGATTATTAGAACTATACATTCACCCAAAATTGAACTAAGAAGAAATAGAGGATTTAAGCAGATCAATCACAAGCAGAAAATTGAAGCAGTCATCAAAACTCTCCCTAAAAACAAGAGCCCAGGACCAGATGGTTTTACAAAGAGAAACAAAAATTTTGATAGATCAAAGTAACAGCTATTTCATGTCTCTCTGTAGAGAACAATTAAGGATTCTGTTATTAACTATCTTTTAGATTGGGGACTTTATTTTGAATAAAGCTAAAAAGAATAGAACACAGCATTCCAGTATTGTATTTGACTCTTCATAAACAGGAATATTTGTTTACATTAGAATGACAAACTTTAGGCATTCTCTTAGTAAAAGAGGCTTTCAAGAGAGCTTAATTTTTTTTTAGTATATGTAGACATAATAATTGAGTCAAGCAGAAAATTTGATAAAGGCTAGAGGAGTCATGCACTTATGGGAGTTGATGCCAATTAAGACACCCAAAACACCAAAACTAAGATCTGCTCATTCACACCAATGTATAAGACATGTGCTGTTCTTAAAATTTTAACAAAACTGGTAAAAGCAAAGGTCAAGCATTTTAGCTTTAAAAACTGGGTTCATTCTGTCATTATGGAAAAATACACTAACTCAAAGATCTGGGAAACACAAGCTATTTTTATTTTCACTGACAAAGCTTTATAAAATTTTCTATGAATATTGCTTCTTTAATAAAAATATTTTTGACTAATAATATACTAGATGCTTCAGGGATAGGAGAAAAAATAAACTAATGGGAAAGATAATCTACCACTTATATTACAATTCCTAGAGAAACATCCACATACCTAAAATAGAAAAATTCTAACCAAAATCATAGAACCACATTTGTTCAAATATTGTAAATATTCTTAAATTTATTTCCCTTGTCCTGTGCACAGATCTCCCAATTTATTTCCCTTGTCCTGTTTACTATCTGTTGGTTAAGTTTCATCTATTTTGCAGATCTTCTGGAAGGGTATTCAGAGGAACTCTAAATGTGGGGAATTCTATAAAGAGAATTAAAAAAAAACCTCAAAATTAGTTTTTGAACATGCCTCTCAATTCTAATGCTGAAGGTAAATGCCTGAAAGAATAGTTGAATCTTAAATTGTAATTTAACTGGTAGGAAGCTGTTGAGGAAGGATACAGAACTGTATTATTTATGCTTAAATTTAATTGATTTTTTATACTCACTCTATTCCAAAACCTCAAAATACTAAAATGTAAGAAAACATTTCAATATTAAATGCAGAATATTGGAAAGTATTTTACAGAATAGCCAGAACAAGTTTTCACTATGAAGACTCCCTGTAACACATAGAGTAGGAAGAGAGTCTGCTCGTACCCTCACAACCAAACAGCAGCGGCCCTGAAAAATCAGGATGTTCACTGTCACAGGTCTTTTCTCTGGATAATTAAGATTCATCAGAAAAACATTTGATTTCCCAGGGAAAGGGGAGAATACATTGCCGTTGACTGCTATGTCTCAGAGAAATAAAAATGGGAACTCCTGCTACTTCTATGTCCAGTGACCATGAACTAACATTTCTGTTCCAATTTCTCCAAGAAACAAAACACCTCGCTTACCCAAGGCAGAAGGAGGGAATTGTCACTGGGCAACGAGCGGCAGTCAGGCAGTGGAGATCTAAGGTTTCAATGTACAGATATTTGAGCAGTCACCTGATGTTATGCTGCCCTACTGCTCTCTGGGGCCTTCTGCACACCAGCACCTCCAGGCACAGAGTCTTCAGGAATTTTGCAGCATCATCTCCCACATGCAGAACTCACCAGTCCCAAGCCTGATATGAAGAACATGCTTTTACTTCAATCAGATACCACAACTCATCCTTCAGGAAAATATTGCTGAAATTTAATCTTTTTATTGTCTTTCCTGATATTTTTATCCCTGTTGATTAACACCATTTTTGTTTCCATATCATTTTCACTGCAATGAGATTTTACTAAGACACAAAAGAAGGCACTCAAGATAAATTACACTTTTCCTGGGTAGATGTAAATGATGTGGGCATTTGGGCACTAGGCTAAAAGTACCATGAAGTGTTGTCTGTTCTAACAAACAAATGGTCAAGAATAAAAGTAAAACTTCCAACAGAATGGAAGCTTGGAGCAAGAGAGGGGGAGGAGAATAAATTAGGGGAGAGGGAGGGCACAAGAGATAAAGATGGTTCACTGTTGACAAGGTGATGGGAGAACCTCAGAGTAGACATTGATGATATATCTATATCTCTATATAATATGTAATATATAATATAGAGATATAGATATATCAAATATATATTATATAAGTCATATATAATGATATATGACATGTATATCATATAATATATAATATATCAAATAATATAATATATCATATTATATATGACATATATAGACATATATTATAAATACATATATATTAGATCTATATATTCTATATAGATATTCCATATTCTAGATTATATTATATATAGATATTATTATATAGATACTATATTATATATAGATATTATATAGATATATTTATATATAGATATTATATATTATGTACATTTATATAGAGAAATATATATTTATATAGAGATATATATTATATATAGATATGTAGATATCTATATAGAAATATATAGATATCTATAGAGAGATATATAGATATATATTATATAGATATTATATATAATATATATATAACAAAATACAATAAAATAAAAATAAAGAATTGTCTGTTCAGGTGCCCCTACTTCTCAGTTATCTGAGAACAAAGTCTGATCAATAATGATCTGTGGATGCATGCATGCACAGGTATATACCAAATCAGTCACCCTAATGGATAAAGTATTTTCATACTTTAATACAGTATCATTTTCTTTTTATTGATGTTTTTATTTAAGTTGCCATTGAAACATGTCCCTCATTGCAGAGTATCTCTCCAAATACAGGCTCATATCATGGCTAAAAGCAAATCTACATTCTACAGAAGGAATCTGATCTTAGAAATAACTGAGAAAATATTTGTACATGTTTATGTATACTGCAGTCTCTGGCTTAAATGATTAACACTATCTCTTTATGTTTACCCTTAGTAGTGGAGCTCAAATATCTCAAATTACAAATAAAGTCAGTACCAGATATTAAAAAAAATTAAGGAACACTAGTATAAAGCAAAACTTTATATATAAGAAAGTATAACATCTTTAGTTGAAGAGTTCACCCTGATTCTGTGGCAAAGAAATTACTATGAGTAATTTAGAAAAATCATTCATATAGTTTGATTGCACAGATTCTAGTCTGTTACAAAAATATGACCAAGGTAAAATTCAATAGGAAATATTGAAAAAAATGTCTCTTTTCCTCTTTCAGTAGCCTAATATCATTAATCTTTGTTCAAAAGATTTAAAAGTCCTCAAAACATTGTGTTTATCTTCATTTCAACTATTTAATCTACAGTAGATATAAAACACATTCTAAACTGCAATCTACTACTCCCTTTTCAGTACTGTTTTTATCTAATTCATAACTTTCTTCTCCATTCTTTATTCTTCATTCTTGGTTACTTATCACCCTGGCATTTAATATATTTCTTCCTTTTTCTTTTTATTTTGTCCTTTCTATTCTATTCTGTTATCTTCTTGCAATTAAAGTCTTTAAAAAAAATTAAATGACCAATTTTGAGATGCATGTTCCAAAAAAATATTGCCTTTGTGCTTTGCATAAAATGCCTAATTCACTGATGCTGTATTACTTTGAGTGTGGAAAGGGCACTAAAATGACACTCTTTCATCTCAATAAAGTGGGTAATCTGAGATTAAACTCTTTAAGAGAACAGAGGGAAAGAGTGAATGGGTATGAGAAGCATTTAAAAAGGTAGAATTAAGGAAAACTAGAATCAAATATATGCAATTAATTGTAATGTGATTATATCATAAAATGTATTGACATCTAATAGAGGGAAAAATCAAATGGAAAATTTCATGTCTCTCTCTTCTTGTACTCCATATGCCATCACACAGCTTCTCTCTGATTCTCACTATGAGTATAGTGTGGGGAGCATCTGTGTGTGATATGGTGGTGATGATCAGAGTACTAAGCTATGAAGATTTTATTTAAATCTTTACTCTGTTATTTATTACATGTGTAAACCTTGAGCAAGTTACTAATTAGAGTTTATAAAGAGCCATGTACAGGGTTGGGAAAAAGCATGAGCGAGAGAGATTAACACAATCAGACTGTGGGATATCAGAAGCATGGCTGGTAGCAACTTTAAGGTAAATTACTAGGCCATTTTTAAGGTTTAGGCAAAGGAAAAAAATGGTGGCCAAGAAAATGATTTATGACTAATTAACTAGGGAAGACTAATAGCTAAGGTAATAAAATTTGGATAAAACATTAGTTCCTGTGAGATAATGGTGAGCAGGAGATTACCCATACATTGTTGGTAACGTCTAAGAAATGTTTCTTAAGGTAGATATTGGGGGAATGGAGAAGCTGCTCTTTGCTCTCTGGACATTTGTCATGTTAGTTCTGTCATCTGTGTTCTGAAGCCAGATAATATAGTAAAAAGAAGTTTTCTTTATTTCACAGTCATCAGTTCTGTTTGGTCTCAGCTGACAGCCTCTGACAAGAGTTTAACACTCCTTTTCATGCTTCTAAGGTGGTTCTCACAATACTTAAATAATATCATGTATCTAGTTGATTTGGCACAGAGTTTGATAATTACTAGTTAAGGCAAAAACTTCTTGCCATTTACCAGAATTCAAGTTCTCTATTCTCTCAGATAAGACTAAAACCATACTATTACTGCCTTTGAAGACAAAGGATTTATGTGACGAAACTACTGTGGATAGACTGTGAGCAGAAGTGATCAGCACGATTCTGGCCCACATAACCTCACATGCTTTGCTCTCCCTGCTCTCTCCTCTCAGCTCAGATGATGATAAAGCAACACTTCGGAAAATTCTTTCTCTACCCTTTTGAAATGATTATGAGTCTTCTCCAACTTTCCAGATGTATGACTCGGAATATATCTTTCTCGAGGTCCAAGAAATCATATCTGTGAGATACAAAAAATGAAGGTATAACAAATTTATCTCCTAGTTTCTGTGAGAAGGTAACTGAAAGGTCATATTGGGGGTGCAGGGAGCCTCCACCCTTAAGAGGATTATAGATACCACCCAACCCAAGTCTTACCATCTGGCTACAACTGAGACCGTCTTCAGACTCGCCCACCCCATGCAGGGAATGACCTTGTCAACCTGCTAACCTTGCCCAGCACACTAGCAAAACCCACACCCATGTTCCTACCCCTATAAAAGCAGACAACAACTCCATGTGGACAAGACTTCACTGACCCAACACCATGGGTTAGTGGACCTCACCCAGTAGCTTAGGACAATAAACTCTTCTTAATTCTGCTTAGACTGACTCCTGTCTCTCTCTCTCCTTGCCACTGTCCTTTGATATTTCCTCACCGTCCTCTCATACCCCTAACTCCTGTTCCCTCATTCCTCGCTGTGCTTTTGATACTGGGTGGGAAAATAAGCAAAACAAGGTGTTTAACCAATCTTACAAAGGGGAGCAGCTGGCCCTTTAAAGCCAGCTATACACCAGGTTCTTCCCACACATGCACTAGCAAGACCACATAAACTTTAAGAAGGAGGTAAAAACAGATTTACTTATTGAAAAACAAATTAGAAAAGAGTCACTGAGAGTTACAAGGGAACCCTTTTGGCAATCTTACCACACAGTCCAGTCTCCAGTCCAAAGCACACATGGCTGCAGCAGCCATATGTGTCCATGAAACGTGGGCTACCCCACTTAAGCTGGATGAAGGAGTTAGGATGATGCCACCACCTCTTCTTCAAAGATACAGCTCCACTCACAGCAAGCCAGAAGAAGCCAAGATGGCATTGTCCATCCTTCTCCAAAAACAGGACATTCAAATCCAATGAGGAAAACCAGGATGATGTCGTCAATTCTCCAAAAGACACTGCTCCAACATTCTTTCAGCTCCAACTCCAAAGTGGTCCAGCATCAGCAAAACTCACTTGGTAGAGCAACAAAGCAAGCACTTCTGATGTCTCATATTGAAAACAACAACACAGCAAATTCTCTTCAGTTCTCCAGAAGACTTCCAAGCTTTGCAGTTTCAAAATTAAACCTAGTTTTTAAGTACCACATTTCCAAGACAGCTCCCACAGGTCACAAGTTTCTCCAACATGCTTCCCCAGGCTCCTCACCAGCCTGGGCTGGGAATGGAACCCCACAGCTTGGCTTCCTTCCCTGTCCTCTTTCCCCACATGGTAGCGGCAGCTCTGAGGCCTCCAGCCTCCCTGCTGCTCTCTGGTCCTTCCTTCTCGATTCTCTTCCGTTCTCTGTTCCCCTATCTTCTGTCTCTTTCCCTCTCTTATTTTTATGTCCCCTCCCTAATTATTTAATCCTTTTTTCTCCTGATAAGGCTTAACTTTTCCAAGTCTCCACCCACCAATGAGCAATAGCTGCTCATATATATATATATGTATATATATATATACATATATATATATATATTTTTTTTTTGAGGCTAGGTCTTGCTACTTTTGCCTGTGGAACCGCAGGATCTCGTTGCCCAGGGTACCACAGACTCAAGCCATCCCCAGCCTCAGCTTCCCAGGTAGCTGGGATTACAGGCGCATGCCACCACGCCCAGCTATTTTTTTGAAACTAGGTCTCACTATGGGCCCCAGGCAGGATTTAAACCGTGATCCCTAGCCCCGGCCGCTTTATAGGCTGAAGCTTACAGGCATGAGCCACCGTGCCCGGCTATATTTTTTTAATAATTAAATTTTTTTTTTTGTGGGAAGAAAACAAGTTACATATATATATATATATATATATATATATACATACTACAATACCATAATTATGAAATTATAACCATGCAAAATAATATATTATTTACTGATGTGTGATTTAAAAGTTTCAAATACCACTGGAATAGCAAACATCAGATTCAGTGTACTAGTTATTACTTCTGGAAATGTATAATGGAGAATAGGAGAGAAGAGATATCCACAGAAATTGTCAACTATCTCTGTGATAGTTGGTTTTTTTTAATTTAATTTGTATATTTTTAATTTGCATATATGTGTGTATTTATATTTATACCAGTATTGAGGGCCACAGTCCCCTAACTTTCAGTAATTCTTCCTTCAATGCCAATTATCAAACATACATGGATCTCAGAGAAAATCATCTTCAAACTCAAGAATGGTTTAACATGTTCCTCACAAGCTACATATCGACTTGTTATGTACTACAAGTTTTCACAAAATCACCTACCACTTGTTCCAGCAGAAGTGAGAGTTCAATTTCTCTCCCCTCTCCCAATGCGCTCTAAAAAAAGTATCCTTTAACATTTAACTGGGCCTGGTTCAATTGTACAATCTAAATTCTCTATTACAGTTACCCATTATTTTTATTCAAAACTGGTTCATGTTATTTCATGGAATAAATAATAACAATATGGAAACTCAAATCAAGGCTGCCACAAAGAGCAAAAACCTAACAAATACAGACACATCCACAGAGATGCAGTAGGTTGAGGTTTGTTAGAAAATGGATTCAATCGCTGTCAGGTTAAAAAGCACTGATAAGCTGTGTCAAACATTAGACAAAACAGTGAGAGATGAATACAAGCCAATTACTTGGGGAGGTGTTTACAGGTAGAATATTATGTGCTTACTTTAATCCTTGCTTTTATATGCAGATATCACAATAAAGAGTTTGTGGTTTGACAGAAAAGAGGCAAGTGAATAGAGTTCAGAATCAACTAGAAGTTGAAAAGTAAAATGCCTCTGTAACACAAAATAAGAAATAAGGCTGAAAAGCATTTGCATGAAAAAATCCCTTTGATATTTCAGTTTATCAGAGGAATACATCCATAAGGCATAGCTCGTCATCATTTATGGGGAGGGGAGGGATAACATGAATAAATGAGAAAACAAGAAAGAGAAAGAGACTTAAAGTAGGGAGGAGAGAGGAGAGAGCTAGAAGAACATTCTATTGTGCCTTAGCCACTTTGTGCTCATGGAGTCCAAGAACAAATTTCTAAGACCAGCAACATAATGCCAATCACATGGGCATGCGGATAGCCAGAAAGATGGTCATATTTCTCATGTCCTTGATCTCAGGGAAGTGTCCCAGGGTTTGGGTCTACATACTTGGGCTAGATCTGCATTGTATCCTTCACATAAACATTTTTGCCTCAATTTCCACATTCCTAAAGTGTTTGAATTGTTACATAAGCTTCTTTTACAGATGTTTTATACACCTGTAGGTATCTGATAAAGACCAAAAGAATATCACCAACCTCCTAGATAGGAACTCAAATCTTACAGTCAATTATTTTAGTTCAGTTCACTTTAAAAGTAAAATATCTCTGTTTTCTGGCCTTTCTCAGTCAGATGAGAAAATATTCCCACTCCCACAGCAGTGGAGCTCCTTGTGAAGCTAAGGGAATAAGAAATTCTCAGTTATGCAGGCATCCCAATAGTCATATTCTTTACTATTAAAAAAATTTCAAATTAATTTTAAAGCAGAGTAGTATAGCAAAACAGTTATATTTCAAAGAAGAACCAATATGAATAAACAGCATTTCTTTGTTCATGATCTCATGATATTTGTGTACAGATCTTTGCAATTGATCAGGGTAATGCTAAATTTCAAAGAGCTGCAATCTAGTTTTTATATAGTTGAGTGGCCTAGATATTAATAAGGATATACATACTAATGATGATGAACCAGCTGTCCATGGAAAAGCTGATTTAGAGCATATTCAGTTTTATCATTCTGACAGCTCACATGGGAAAATATACCATATTCATTCCCTTTCCTTGTGCTAGAGTCAAATTAGAATTTCATTTAAAGATAAGGAGCCAATATCATAGCATTTTACATACTCATCTTTATGACCTACTTATTTTTAATACTTGCTGCTAAGAGATGAGCATTCTTCAATGTCAGATAGGAGTAGTTTTATTTCTCTCTATATTTTCTGTTGTAGCAATTGTTTGAAATAAAGATCTCTTTCCTTCCTACATCTTAAATGCACTTTCTTTAATGTATCTGAGCTCCCCAAGGTTTTTTTTTTTTTTTTTTTTCATTTAAACATTATTTGAGGGAGGACTTATTTTGGCATTTTCTTATTTCACATTTAATGTGACTTTCATTGTATGCAAACCCACATTTAATAGTGTGTCTAATTAGACAGATAATTAATTCTAATTAGAAATAAATGACAATAATATATGCCTTTGTGTGTAATACTTTAAGTGAGCAGAATAACATTTGATCAAAAGGAGTAATAATTAATGCAAGTTTTTCACACCCTTTTTGAAAGGTTACTGAACTAAAGGGGATAGAACTAGCAGATTTCATGAGGACTCAGAACAGAGAAAAAAAGTGAGTTAAGTGTATACATCAATTTTCCTTAGAAAATGCTAATGATTTATTATTAATGTTACTTGTAACGAGAGTAAAACCATGAAATTTCAACTGAGTTAATAACTTTCCTTTTCAGTCCTTCAGTACTTCCCACTCCTCTCTCTCTATTTAACTTCAGGGTATGATGTCCTACAAGGTACAACAGAGGATTTAAACAGTGCTACATTCTGAATGGGTAAAATATTGGTGTAATTATACCTTCTATTTCTTCCAAATCAGACATAATTCTAATTAGTTTTACTGTTTTGAAGAGGGACAACAGCTAACTTTCCAGAAATATCCTAAAATATTTGGAAATACAGGTATAAAGAACACATTTCTGTGCCCTGGAGATGAAACAGAGAGTTGACAGCCCTCATAAATTAACCACAACCAATTCAAGCCAATATCCACTGTAGGGGAAGCAAAAAAATAAAAAATAAAAAAAAATATATAATACGCATTCTCTTCTTCAATCTCAAGCAGCTTTGTCTTCTGAAAATACATAATTCATGTTTCTATCAGGTCACTTTCTTGTCAGCATCACAAAGGGAAGTGGGGAGGAAGGGACATTTTCATACTAATCGGTTAAAGAATATTTACACTGCAGCCAACTGCTGTTAAATGTGCACTCGCTGCAAAAGTCTAAATGTCTTGTGAGATATTAAAGCATCAAGTCTGGATTGGAACATTGGCATTTTTAAAAGTACATTATAAAAAACTACCATTCGATTCCTTTTGCCCTTTTCTCACTAGCGTTAGTTCCCCATTTAACAACCCAGGTCTCTCTAATAGGCCTTTGATACCTGTATTCTTTTGCCATTTTTGCAGTAGCCACTTTGGAATCAGAAAGCTGAGAGCCATCACCCTCATTTGCCCTTCTCTTATCCAACAACATATCACTCCTTAATCCCCATCTATTTTTAAAAGGAGTTCACCAAGATGTTTTAGATGGAAGAAAAGAATACTAAACACTCTAATTGCCCTGAAAGAACTATTTTCATTATCAGTTTCACCTTAGAAGACAAGGGAAAACCTCAAAGCCTTGAATTTAGATGGATGCAGGTTCGTGAACAGCTGCTCTGCAAATGCCTTAGTTTCCAGAGGCAAACAAATCAGTAAGGTCATGCACAGCACATAACAAGAGTTAAGAAGAGATCCTGGTACTTGATTCTGCTCTCAGAGTCTCCCATTCAAAGAAACACATAAAATCAGTAATACAAACCTATCCAGGATTCTAGAGCATTCCTATCTGCCTTTTTTTTTTTTCGACACTCTGAAGTGCTCTTTTTGCAGCCTAGTTTCATTTATTCTGTGTGCTTCAGGGAACAGGCCTCCTCCCAGTTGCTTTGGAGAGCGATGCCACAGTTTAATAGATGTCACTAGCACAGAGGAATTTTCATGATGTTGTGACTAAATTTTTCTTTTCTTAATTGCATACCATTATTCCTAATTATGTTTACTGGTATGGTGCTAAGTAATTATGCTTCTTTCTTCCTGTTAACACCCTTCAGATATTAGTAGCATTTATGTCCTTCATTAATTTCAGCTGAGAAGACTATGTATATGTAATTTTGGATTATTTTCCACATTTGTGTCAAATTTTCCTCCTCTTCTAAGATATTTTGCACCCTTTTATATGAAATGATTCTGTAACTTGTAAACTACAGTTTTCACACCTACTGATCTTTGTATCCTCAACCTTCATGGTGATTGGCATTTTTTTTCTTTTTTTAATCTAATCTCTAGCAAAATCCTGTGTTCATCCTTAATTCATCCTGACCTCCCCTTTGCAGCAACTGGATAGTCTTTGTCTATCTGAGTACCATAAGAAAAGACCAAAATCTAGAAGGCAGACAGAATATTATTTCTCAGAGTTCTGGTTGCCCAAAGTCAAAGATAAAGAAATACACAGATTTGGTGCCTGGTGAGAACGTCCTTCCTAGTTATTAGATGACTGTCTTCTCACTGTGCCCAAAAATGCCAGAAAAGAAAGTCATCTAGGGTCTCCATTTTAAGGACACTAATCTCATTCATGAGGTTCCACCCTTAATTAGAGGCCTCCATCCACCCTTTAATTTTTAGGGGGCAGTGTGAAAGGCACCCAGGAACTCTCAAACCTTCCTGCTCTTACAATAGGTTCATCCATCCACTGCATAAAGCCAAACATGCTTTAGTGCACAAAAATCTTCAAGATAAAAGAATTTTAATATAATTAGTATACAAAGATTACCTAGCAATAAAGAAAAGAGAAAGCATATAGTTAAAACGGTTTCTACATGAAGCACCCAAAGTTACCCAGCCTTTTGTAAGTAAATGCCTAGTCAAACATGGTTGGCCCAAACCAGGATTACTGATGCCAGAAAGCTTATAAAAATACCTAATATACCTACTTATGGGGACCTATCATGGGATGGGAATAAAGCAAATTCGAAAGACAATTTGAGATAAAGGCTGCCATTCTCACTGTTTCTAGTTTCTCCTTTCATGTCCCCAAAGTCCCTACTACAAGTTCAAAAGAAGCAAACAAGGATTCTTCTTCACATGTCTCCATGCTTCCTGTGAAGCTTTTTGTCTTCTTCCTCCTCCACCTCTCTCTGCTTCTTCCTTCACTTCTCTACCTTCCACTTCCTGTTCAGATCCTTCCTTCCCTGGGTGGTACAGGGAGCCTGGAACTTCTTTCTATGGACATCACCCTGTTACCTAGTTAACCATCAAAGACTTAACATACAAATGACATCACATTTAAACTCAGGGAGTGCAAACCCTCCATTCTCTCTTTTTGTCAGGAAGGCTTTGACTATTCATGGATTTTTATTTTCCATGTGAATTTCATTAGTATTTGTTCTATTTCTTTAAAGAATGTCATTGAGATATTTTTTTTAATTGGGATTACATTGAATCTGTAGATTGTTCTTGGTAGAACGGCTTCCAATTCAAGACAGGTGATGTCTTTCCATTTATTTGAGTTTTCTATTTCTTTTAAGTATGTTTTATAGTTCTCCTTATATAGGTCTTTTACATTTTTACATATTTTGTTAAGTTTATTCCTAGATATTTAATTTTATTGGTACAATTGTAAATGGAGTGGTTTTCTTAATTTCTTCTTCAAACTGATTTTTTGCATTTAAGAAGGTGACAAATTTTTGTGTTGATTGTGTAACTGGCTACCTTACTGAACTGGTTTATTGTTTTCATTAGTTTTTCTGTAGAACTTTTAAGGTTATATATATATATATATATATATATATATATATATATATATATATATATGATCATGTCATCTGCAAACAGTGCTAATTTTACTTTTTTTTCCTATTTGGATTGCCTGTATGTCTTCTTATTTTATTGTTCTAGTTAGGACTTCCAGTGCTATGTTGAAAAGCAGTGGTGAGACTAGACAGTCTTATCTTGTTCCTAATCTCAAAAAGAAGGCTTTTGCTTTTTACCAATTAGGGTAATATTGGCTGTGGGTTTATCACATATTTCTTTTATTGTGTTAAAATATGTTCCTTCTAGCCCAAGAAGTTTGAAGACCTTAATCATGTTAAGGATTAGATTACAACATAAATTCTGAACGGACACAAATAGTCTACATCCATTTTAGAGAAATTGTCCTCTTAAAGTAAGTTTACCTACCTCTCTTTAAGAGTGTTTATTAGGCTCTACATCCCCTCTTTTCTCCTGTCTTGAGTTTGAGACCACGTTGAAAATAAGGCAAGCTCACTATGTATCTTCTGACTGCCTTTATTCAGGTGTCACTTCTGAGTGCCTGATCTCATACCCAAGTTTCCCATACCTCCCCTCCAGTAAAGAGGCTTCTCTGTTGGTGCCTCACCTTTGAAGCCAAAGGATTCCATGGAACTCACACATGTGAGAGAGGATGTATATGTGGGTTCAGACTCCACTGAACAAAACAAGTCATTGGAGGTGGGAACTGGTAAACAAAGTCTGCATTCCTTGCCACCACAAACTCCTGTCTCTTAAACTAAAATCAGGTTTCCTCATTGAATAGAGTTGATTTCAGGAATACATGTTCAACTGACTCCCATGTTGCTCACCCCTGTTTCTCTAATGACACTCTAAAAAAAGTATGAGGATGTAAACTTTTGCTTCAGACTTGGCTTTTTAGTGATTCTGGACTAAGACAAAACAAAGTATAAAATTTTTTCAGGAAAAAGGAATCCTTTTTTTTCAATCTCAACAGAATCTGTCTGTATTTGATATCACTCTTCAGGAAAATGAGTCATTTAAAATACAGCAAAATATTAAAAAATGAAAATATTAAATAAAGATTGGAGATAGGCTAATGTAGAAACATAGAGACTGTAATGTCTCAAATGACAAATACACAAAATACACTTTTTCTTAGTTCAGAGTTCCCACTCTTCTCAGGCTGAGCTTTCCACTGATGAGGGTTATTGGAGAAAACTATAGAAGAGGCTGAAGTTCTCAACTCTAGATCAGAAATTTGGATTTGATTTTATCTAAGCTTTTGGCAATCTCCACAATCTTTCATTTAAAACAGGTTACTCTCTAGAGATATGGAAGACTATTAGCAGACTCTATTCAGTAGCTGTCACTATACATTATGCAATGAGGTTTTATTGTTCTTCCTTTTGAAAACTGAAATACTGAATGTGGGTTGGACTTTTGACTTATAACCAATACCTAATGTATTGGAAGTGTCAACATCTGTGCTCTGAGCTACTTTTCAAACAGATTTTTCAAGCTCACTGTCTTTCTTGAAACCCTGATACCCTGATGAGAATAATCCATGTTAGACTTTGAAGAAAGAGAGACCACATTGACAAGAACCAATCAAGCTCACTTGTGCAAGTGAAGCACCTTACATGTGATCAAGGACTAGAAAGATCAAGAAAACTCCCTAGCTGACCCACATCTGATTAAATGAATAGGAGTAGGTCTTTCTCAGACTACCCAGATCAACAAAACTGTCAACTGGCAGTCTCAGAAGAAATAGTAAATAGCTATTTTTTTAATTCATTAATTTTAGAATGATTTATTCTTTAAATAATTCCTTGGTATTACTTAAATGCTAGTGTAAGATAATTATAGAGAAGGTCAAGTTAGGTATGAGGAAATGAAGTCATAATGAAAATCCTAATCATGTGAGGTAATGAGGCCCTGAGCTATAGTAGCCATAGCTAGGAAACATTCAAAGTTAAAGAGGTCAAATTTCAAATCATTCCCTAAAATTAGTTTAGAAACCACTGAGTATGTTGGTGGCCCTAATGGAAACACCTCTACAGCCTAACAGAAAATGTTCCAGAAGATTTAATTCAGAGAGATTATCTTACTCTCCTAGTCTCACTTCACATTTTTAGTATGTAGTTATGAAAACCCAAGCAATTGCCTTAGAGATGTCCTTGGGAACTCAAAGGAAAACAAAAGCAAAAACAAACAGTGGTGCTACATCAAGTAGAAATCTTGACAGGAAAAAAAAAAAAAGAACTTACTTTGAATGGGAGAAGACACTTACACAATATTTAGCTAAGAAGGAGTTAATATCCCAGACTATATAAAATTCATACAGTTCAAGAACAACAAAACAATTACTCAATTAAAACATGGGCAGAAGATCTGAATAGATAGTTTTTTAAAGACAATACATAAACAACCAACAGGGATGTGAAAAATGCTGGTCAAAACTCATCATTATTAGAAAAATACAAATCAAAACCACAAAGAGATATCACCTGACACTTTTGAGAATGAACCATATTAAAAAGATCAGAAAGAACAAATGCTGAAGAGAGTGCAGAGAGAAAGGAGTTCTTACACACAGTTAGCTGGAAGATATAGAAACAATAATGTAAAGCCACAGAAAAGAAAGGTGTCTCACAAACTACCCTCCAGTCCCCTATGGTCCAATCTATGTCTCTATAAATTACAGAAAGTTAGATGCAGAATTTCCCTAATGTACATGAGTGGTATAGTGTCAAGATGCTAATAATGTTATATAAATGAAGTCCTACATCTATCCAAATTCCTCATTATAAATGTACTATATCTATGCAATTCTGTTTATGTTGGTAAAGTTAAGTCCCAACTGCCAACTATTTAATGCACATGTTCAATTTATTCTTCTTTGTAGGTCACCACAAGCTTGCTTTCAAGGTTTCCAAACCACCAAATAAACATTCACAATCACAAAAACTGTGGAGATTGAAATAAAATCTCTACAACCTTCCATGCTGGCTGGCAATGATTCATCAGTAAGAAATGTGGGCACCTTCTATTACATGTTATGAAACCACCTTGCTGTGCTAGTATCCTCTCCATGTATCTCAAACTCATTCCCAGCAGTGTTATACTAGACTTGCTATGATCCACAGCTACAACATTTCTGTCACAGACCATCTTTTGTCCGATATGACAGAACTTTAGAATGGCAGATATCATTTTTATTCTCCCATTCTGCAAAAGTTAAAACTGTATTAAGTGTTAGAATAATTGTGTAACTTTGAATATTATAGCTTTTTAAAAAATATCTGATATTTTCAAATGTCTGTTGGATCATCCATATATATAAATTTTTCAAGCAGCTTTCAAAAAGTTATTAATCATATCACCTCATAACTATTTTTTCTCCTTTCCTTGCCTTTTGTTACATGATCCTTCTACTCAGAGAAATGTTATTAATATTCTGATTCTATATTCATATTGATGTTACTTTCCTCAGAATGTCATTTATAGATGGGATAAATTCAAATAGATTATTGTTCTTTTTGAGGTACCAGATTAGTCACTCACTACCACTGAGGAAAATAACAAAGAAAAGATGCAAAATAATCAGCTTGAAATTGTACAATTTTAATAAAATGAAACGAACTAAAATCAATAGATCTTTACTAAATGCCTGAATTTCATTGCCATGAGTTGGGAACTGTGCAGAATATAAAATATCTAAGTGTTATTTTATAAGGAAAGGGAATACATAATCATGTGAAGTGAGAAAAAATCAAAATATTTAAATAACAGCACTAGACAATTATAAAAGAGATGTCACATGGTAAATCATGATTCATTGCCAAATGAATTATTCAAACAATAAACTTTACAAGCATTCAGGAGAGGGAGGGATCACTTCAGACTGGGGTGCTCAGGTTCACAAAGATAAACGTGAGTTGTGATTGAGGTTAGATAAGATAAAAAGGTAAAAGAGGTGACACTTGAAGAATTTGGCTCAGCATCAGTGAAAGTATTCACTGGAATGAATGGAAATTTCATCCAAGTTTTTTGGAAAGGTTTTTTCAAAACTGTCAGAAAGAAAGAAGAGTAGTCAGTAAGTTCTTGGAAGAGTTAGTGACATATTTTTGGAAAGAAGATTGAGAAAGCTATTTGGAGAGATGTGATGATTTGCGAAATGGCTTGGAATGGAAGCAGGCAGAGAACATGGGCTGCAGTAAGTAGGTAGTTTTGTCAGCAGTGTAGCTGGGAGTAGCAGAAGATGAGAGAATGGAAAATAAAACAGAAGCACAGGATGTTTCTGGGGCCGCATTAAGAAACAGCAATGGTTTTGTCTGTGCTTTATCATTTGTCTTGTAAAGATAAATGTAGAAATAAAGGTTGAATCGAAATGAATAATTCCTTACTTATCTGGTTATTTATAGTTACAGACACATAAAACTGAATAGATTATCACTTGTGAGCCTGATATTATGGATTCATCTCTTTGGAATCAATTAGAAAAAATCTGAGATCCAGCAAGATTTCTTATTACCCATTCATTGCAGGAAGCAGACATGAGGAAGGAAGCGAAGCTAACCTCAGTCACTGACAGACATCAGAACAGGACATCGAATCTAGAGCACAGGAGGAAGGACAAGAGAACAGAAAAACCATCCAACAGCATAGCTTAAATAAAGATGTTCTGAAGAACACTTTGCAAAATAAGTGGTTCACAGCTGATATGCATGCTGCCACCATGGTGTTTTTAAAGAATGGTGAGTGGAAAAATGATGTTCCTGACAGGGTCATCAAATATTCTGATATTTGCAATTTGATGATACCATACTTGACAATAGGATGTCCACAGCTCATCCTCAACATTTGCCAACCTCTTGCTCAACCACATGGCTTCACTTATGTTGAGATCATGCCCATAAGCCTACCCAAGTAAGGCCATTTTGGTGCTTCTTCCTTTCCCTGGTTTCCTAGGGGCTGAACATTACTTCAAATTAACCCAGCATCCCTTCTAACTGCTTTTACAACTTTATCCTACAATGAACTCTTTGCTTTTGAAACTTCTTATACAATTTGGATCTAAACCACAAATTTTTCTTAGGGTAATTTACACATCTATTAGCCATTAGATTATATGTATGTTTATATTTTTAAAATTGTATGCTTTTATTTCTCTACATATCTGTGTAGAATCAACCATTCCCTTTCTCATACATGCACTCATACATAGATAAAGGTCTACTATGTAATCTCACTGAATATAACCTGTACAGCAGAATTTTTTAAAGCTAATGTGCTTTACTCATGACTTCTTCCTCTCACCTCAGCAGTTCAATCACAAATAATTATTTATATAGTGAGGTATATGATCCACTATTAAGTGTTCATGAAATCACTTCCCTTACCTGGTGTATTCTACAACAGCTCTCTTCTATTGGTCTTTCCCTAATACTCTACCAATACATTTAGTTACTATATTTCAACTATGAAAATAGGCAGACTTTCAATCAAGACTCTTAGAAGAATGTCTCTCATTGATGAATAAATTACTGGAAAAGACAATAGCAATTAATTTCCCCATGGTGTGCAGAAGTTACTGGTAGAAGAATGATCTCAAATTGCTGGTGAAGACAGTGTATGAAGAGTCCCACAGATCCAAAATGTGGATAAAGTAGAAGTATATTTCTAATAATGCATATAATGTTTATTTTCATAATATAGCAATATACATCTTCCCACTATGCCTATTAATCCAAACCAAGAGAAAAGGAGCATAAATAAATAAAAGTCTCTTGTTAAAATGAATGCAGCTAAAGAGGAGTAGGAGTATGCTGACATAGAGAGGGCTCCAAGTTTCCAACCCATCTTAGAAGAGACTGAATACACTTGACTACAATGTTAAGGAACCTGCCACTCATTTCTTAAATGACTATGTTTCTATATCTACACATCACTAAAAAATAACATGCTTATTTAAATGGAAGACAATTGCCATGTAAATGCTACATCTAATTACCTAAATTATAACCAAACAAGTGGAATTAGAACCTTTTTTTTTTTTGAGGATAATTGAAGCAATGCAATATATGGAGAAATCCTAAGTGTAACGAAAATAACAGAAATAGCAATTTTCAAAACTTATTTTACAGTAATAAAACATTTTGTTATGAGTTAATATTTTTGAAATATTTAAAGATAGCATTTCAGCAATAATAGATCATTTTTAGTCATAAATTGGGTTACCTTTTACTATATATAGTAGGTAAAAGAGAAGACAATTTTTGTACTTGTTCAAAAATGTAATTATATGAGAGACACTTAATTAGACAAAGGAATTTAAATTGACAATCACAGATTCCTACAGAACAGCAACTACCCTGCACTAGATCTCACTTATACTATTTCTAAAAATATGATAAAGTACTTGCTTTTTCTTCCTGTTCTGATTTTTGCAAGAACCAAATTGCAAGATGTTTTAATGTGTTTTCATATATGCCATGCAATTGTATCATTATTAATTTTAACATATTTCAGGATTTCAACATAATAATAGAGCAAAATCCTCCCTTGTCTTCTAGTCATCTCCACCTTTTTCTTTTTTATGGGAATAGCATTTTTTCTCTTTTAACAATCTCTCTCCTGAACTTTGGAGAAAAGATAGTAATACATATGCCTTGTTTCAAAGACCTTCCAGGCTAATGGGAAGACAGAAACAGTGATCTATTCACATTTATTTGTTTCCCTCCATAAGGAGCTAATACTGGGAGAAATGTGTCTAGGTGGGAGCTGTAGTTCCCAAACTCCCTTGCAGTCAGCCTTCATACTGTACAGGCAAGATCTAGGGAGAGCCAAAGACTGTACCTTGGCACCATATTTAAGGATATTTTACTACAGCTGACTGCAATTATATGATCTTTAGAATGAGTGCCTCCTTAAATTTTCTGACTTCAATAATTCAACTACCTCATGTGATTAATTCTTCCAGTAGAATGTGAGTAGATGTGCTCTATGTAACTTTCTGACCAGAGTATGAAGGAAGTGAGTGCGTTTCCTCACTGTCTATGTAGTGAGTATGCATTTAACTTCTAAGCTCTTTTTCAGTGTGTCTGCCATTTTACACCCCCACTAGCAGTGTAATAATAAAGTTCAGTTTCTCCACATCTTTACTGATACTCAGTACAATTATTTGTTTGTTTGCTTATTTTAAGGAAAAACAGTATTTTTAAGTACTGGTTGATATTTTAATGAGTGCACGGTGAAACATAAACAAAGTATATTAGACAGAGAGAAAAATGATATTTCTCCATCCACCTGTTTCTGTTTTATATAACTGAATCTTTATGCTGAGGTACAGTCTTTTCAAAGGAGCCATCCTAGAAGTTGCAAGCTGGTTTCTCATAGTGATTTTAATTTCATTGCCCCAATGACTAATGACATTGACATTCCTTTCATATGCTAGGCCAGAAACTTGACCTCAACAGTGACTTGTTTCTATTGTTACTCATATGAAAGCTAAGACTCTAAGGTGTCTTTCATTGCATTCTAAGCTACTATTTTTTTAACTCTTCATTTTTTGGGTTCACCTCTGTATCCCTCTCCTATTTGTTAAGGGCTTTTTCTATCTGAAAATATGCAACGTTTTTCTGTCTCCCTGTTGCTGGTGTTACTGGTGTTACTTCTGGTGTTGTGATTTCATTTCATTTGATCATTGGGTTGCAAGCACCACTTAAGAGGCCCTCTAACAGGTGCATCCAGGTGAAAAGAAAACTCCTAGGGCTCCATGGGCGGTAGGTAAAACAACAGGCAAAACGGCCCCCTCCTAGGGCGACAGTGAAGAGACCATTCCCACCTGTTCATCTCTCTGAACATCCCTAAACTATTGCAGAGACACTCTATCCACCATTTAATGCCTCCTCAGATCCTCACCCCAGTTCGAGCAGACCCCTCTTTCTAATAATACCATCAGTGCATTATATTTTCTTTCAAAAAGAATATTTAAACTTGTATTTTTCTTTTTCTCTTGGCTATAATATAAAGATTTTTCCATTTTGTTAGCTACATGATGAATTTAGAAAAATTGCTAATTTTTTGTTAGCTTTGTGTATCAGTTTTCATTTGACTTCTTTGGTGTAGTTTTCAGCAAATGTATGCTTGGTAAAAGCTCACAATATGTATATGTCCAAGTGGTCTTACATTTACTGTTCTCAAACACTTAAGGATCACATTTCCCATTGTAATTATGTCAAATTTGAAAACCACCTTCTGTTTTCCAGTGTGTCAAGGAAACAAAAATCCACAGAGAATGCGATTCTATTTAGTGATGTGATGTTTTCCTTTCTTCTAACTATATCCATAGAATGTAGAAATCCTAGAAGAATATATATCTGTGTCAGATTCTGCATTAATCCTTTTTATCATCTCATAAGAACTTTTACTCTGACAGGTCATCACAGAATCATTTCCTCTCATAATTCTTTGATGAATGAACTGCTCCCATTTTTCATTTCTTGCCTTATTATTATATTCACTTCCCATGGTATAGCCTTCAGATGCTATCTTTTCAAGTTGTAATAAAATATATTATTTATTAATATTAAATATTTTTAGCTTTTTTGTGATGCAAGGAGCTAACTCCTGATGTTGATCTTCAAAATAATCATCTACCTTGTTGTCATTTCTAACATAATTTACAAAAAATGTTCCTTTTTTCATGATATTGCTTGACTTTTAATTCTTCATATCATTATTTTACCTGTCTAAATAGATTAAAGTCCTTTATGCATTGGTTTACATTATTTCGTCTCATCACTTCTCAGCCTTTTGGCTAGGATCAAGTGTAGTACATTATATTTGTATTATTTTATAAGCAACATTATTGCTTATGATTTCTTGCAACTCAGGAGAATATCTTGATGAAAATTCTCTAATGATTTTCCTTTATGCATCTGTGTAAGAATTTCCCTTGATTATATATCAAGTCATTGGTCAAATCACATGCATACATTCAATTTGACTAATAACTGTCCTGAATGACTGTTCTTATCTATATTCCAAATGGAAAGAAGAGAACTATATTCTACCAACATTTTATCATCTCTCTCAACACTGGATATTGTTTTATTTTATAATGTTTGTCAATGTGACCAGTATAAAGCACTGTTTTAATTTGTAGTTACTTAAATGAGTATGAATTTGAGTGTTCCTTTGTCAGGGTTAGAAATTTGGTTTCCCTGCTACAAATTTCCTATTTGAACCATTATTTCATTTTTCTATATTGATACCTCTTCACCTGGTTGATATGAAATGTTCATTTACAAAATGTTTTAAGTATAGAAAAAAATCAAATATCAACTGAAATGAAAGGTGAAACTAAGTTGCAGACACAAAGGGAAGAATCTAGAATGGCACACAACACATGCCAAATGTCTGAAAGTAAAAGAAATGATGGTTAGGGAGGAGCTTCATTTTAATTAAACCTGCAAGTCAAAAGTTTATGTAAATATTCATGCCTTTTCTACTATCTGGATGAGTAAGTTCAAGTCACAAAATTAATTATGGGGAAAAGACAATTTTAAAAGGCTACCTGTATGTTTTCTGAAGTTACAGCATACAGTATTTTACTACCCATTTATAACTTTTAGGTTTAAATTTACTTTCAGATAAATATCCAACATTGTTCTTTTGAATATGCAAAAATTTACTTTTGTCCAATATGCTCAAATGTTATTAATACTACTTCCCCAGTAATAAAGATGTGAAACTTACCAAAATCTCAGCCACAAAATAATAAAATAGCCCCTCATCTTACTTCATTTTTTTTATACTTTGTGGTTTCTTTTCATTTTCTTTGGAAATTAGATTTTCATTTTAATAAGCATTAGCTGTATTTATTTTTAAGTAAGGAATTTTAATACAGATTTCAAATAAGCATTTAAAATAAGTAATTTTAGTTAACTGTAACACTGACAGAATAATGCCATTTTATATTAGCATATATATGGTGCGGTATTATCTTTCACAAAATGTGGGTTATTTACATGTTACTTGATTTCCCAGTTTCTTCATCATAAACTGCCCATTAAAAATAATACTTAACTTACTCATTTAATTTACTATTTAGATATTAAATGAAATTATTTAGTATAAAATGTGTTACATATTGTTTTACTTCTCAAAATTTTTCGCATCCTTAACTTTCCTGCTCATTTTTAGCAAATGATATTATACACAATAAAGATTAAAAGTCATCAAACACAAGCTCAGAAAGGTACTGCACTCCCAAATTCACTGCAGCAATACCCACAGTAACTTATTTGTCCATGGATAGATGAATTAGATGAATGGAAAAAGAAAATGATTAACATCAACTTAAAAACTTCTGTACAGCAAAAAACAAACAAATAAATAAACAAAAATCAACAAATTAAAAACAAACTGACAATAAAACAAAAAGATAACCTACTGAATGAGAGAAAATAACCCAATCAAAAAATGGAGCATAGAACTAAACAGGCATTTATCTAAGAAGATACACAGGTAAATAGTTACTTAAAAGAGCTTATTGTTTACCAGTAGGTTAAGAGAAATCATAACAGCTGGGAGATGCCATCTAACTCTAAGAATGACCCATATAAATATTAATATCAAAATCAAGGAATAACAAAATATGTAACATTTTCATTCTGATTGAATATATTGAGTTAATAAATCTGAGTTATAATCCATAACCTATATGCATTACATATGCATGTATGTTGTATGTATATATGTTTGTTTAACTCAGTTCATCAGTAACCCAGTATCAGGAAAACTGGGTTGTTAACAGTTGCTGGCAATTTCAAATGAAGTCACTATAAACATTCACATACAGATTTGTGTAAATATAAGTATTTGTTTTACTTGAATACAGGTCTATAAGTAGGTAAGCTTTATCATAAATGAATATGCAACTTCATTTGAAAAACCAGAGTTTTGCAAATGGGATATGGTACTCTGTGTTCCTGCAAATAATTTATGAATATTCTAAGCACTCTACAGTACATTGAATTATTAAGTTTTTGCTTATTAACTATTCTTATCATATATAGAAGTATTTCAGTACAATTTCAATTGGTTTTTCTAAAGACCAGTGATATTGAAAATTTCCTATTTACCATCAATATATCTTCTTTAATAAAATGCCAGTTAGAATTTTGCTCATTTTAAACTGTAGTTTTTTTTTTTTTTTACTATTGATATTTGGAAGATCCTGCACACAGGTCCTTTATGTAAAACTGTAAAATGAGGTTCTAAAATTTCTCTCATTCTTTATCATTACAGTATTTTCATAACTGACAACATCCTTTGAAATGGTCATTTTTTTCTTTTGATAAATTTCAACTTAATTTTTCCTTTACAGGTCGCATTTTCAGTGCCATAATCAAAAGATCTTTTCCTAATTCAAGGTCATAAATGTTTTCTCCTAGAAATTTTTTTTAGATTATTTTTCACTATGTACTTGTAAATATTTTTAATTGAGGTAACATTGGTTTATATCATTTATTATATTTTGGGGGTAAAAATATTTCTCCTCCAAGTGTATATTAATGTGAGATCATTGATAATCTGTGTTAGAATGCAAGGTGTTAATCAAGATTTTCCTTTCCTTTTTTCAGAGATGTACAGTTGTTTCCACACACACCCACCACATATGTGTAGTTCTATTTTATGACACTTCAACACATGTTTCTTGTCTCTTAAAATACATATCCCAATTACCATGATCTAAGAAGTTTTAAAGATCAGATATTATTGAAAGTCATCCAACTTTATTCTCTGGCAAGATAATTTTGTATATTTTAATAATCACCTTTTGATATAAATTTTAAATTCTGCTAACATTTAAATTATTTTTGTTACAATTAAGCTTTAATGGCAGAGAAGGACTAGAGAAACAAGTGTTACCACACTTGGTGGAACTCAAGTGCCACTCACAGGGGTAGTGTATCACAGTTTTCATAGCTTTGGGTTTCTAATTTGTGCAGAAAAAGGTGTAGGCAGAATCTGTGGGGAGGATGTTGTGTGGGGGCTTTATGATTGTGTCTGGTTCCATGGTTAGTGAGTCTTGTTGAGGGTGTTTGTGGTTGTGGTTTATTTAGGGAGAGGTATTGGCCTTTTAACTTTAAATACTAATTTAAATATGCACAAATATTTACAAAAGTTCCCCCTAAGATAAACGGATTCAGGTTTTCTGACTTTTTTTCCTTTTCCATCAATTACCAAAAGAGTAATGTTGAAGCATACAATCACAATTCTGGATGTTTATTTTCCATACACTCTATCAGTTTTTGGGATTTTCTATGATTTTTTAAAATCTTCTCATAAATTGTCCTTTTGCAATTTTATAATGTCCTTCATTATGCCTGCCAATATTATATGATTGAAATATACCTTATCCAATTTTAATTAAATTTCTCCAACATTCTCCAGAGAAACATTTGCATTCATTCATTTACCTTTGGTCAATGGCTTTACATTTTCAGTGGCCTTCTTAGTTGGGCTAACTTAGTCAGTCTCAGTTCTTTTAGTAGATGTATTTGTATCTTATACATTTGGTAAAATTTTCATATGGCTAAATAAAGGCTTTATTTTTTATATTTGTTCATCTTTTTTGTGTGATCAAAAGTCATCATTACATAGTGGATGACACTAAAATTTCTAATCCTTCTCTTGGTGATTTTATTTCAGAGACAGGTGCAAAAAATTGAAAAAAACAATAGCAACAGCCCATAATAGCTAATCTAATCAGTTTCATACTCTCCTCAAAGTGAAATTCTAAACTGATTAAGTTAGATTTTCCTAGTCAGCACCAATGCAGTCATGGGCATGAAAAGACCCCCTTCTCTTGAGGAAAGGTGGAATTGTCTGTAATCTTTCATTTCATTTGCTAAGTAGCCTTATCTCAGGCTCTTTCTGACTATTAAATCCACTTTGAACTTGTTGCTGCCTTCCTACTTGTTAGAATGAATGTTGGTCAGTTCATGAATCCTTGCATAAAATATCTAGACCTTTAAATTTATGCAAATGCATTTTTTACATTAGGTTCTAGATGAGAATTCTTGGCTTTTATCACAATGACTGCTGTTGCCAACCTTTGTGTGCACCATCAAGGAAGCTTTCTTAGAACTCTGACCAGTTGTTCTTATGAACATACCATAACCTCTGAGAATATCTTAGTGACATGCAAAGTCCACCTCTGTATGTGGCTCCAGGGATTTCACATGTTTCACTAAGCCACCTTTGCTCTGTACTACCTGCAAAAATATTGAGTTAATTCACTTAGTTGATACATTCAGACTAGTGTTCAATAGTGTCCACTCAAACTAGAGACTGCATCCCATTTCTGTCTAGAAAAACAAACCATCCTTAGATCAGTGTTTGGTCAGTACCCCTGTAATTTCAGTTATCAGATTTGAGAATTGTAATTTTCAGAATGTCAGGTGTTTCTCAGTATTTAAACATTGTAATATACTACCAGTTGCTATATCCTAAGGGGAAACTTAGTACTCAATCCATTTCTTTTCCCTTGTAGCTAGAGTATATTTTCTGCAACATGCTAACTTCTGTTCCTGATTAAAATTTTTCCAAGATTTCTTATTGCCTTTAGGATTAGAAGGAAACAACTCAACATGATCTACAATTTCCTACAGCCTCTTATTTGTTACATATCACTGTGTCCCCTCTCTCCATCCCTCTTCCCCATCACACAAGCCTTTCATTTCAAGATATCCATTTTGGAAAAAAACATTCTGCCACACATGTACTGCCACACAATAACTACAGTAAGGTTCAGAACATTCTCTCTCATGAAGTTTCCTTTCACAAAGTCCAGGGTATTCTATATAACTGATCACTATGATGACACTGCTTTACCCTTCTTATATTCTAATCCCTGCTGTTAAGGTTCAAAGTGATGGGGAAAAAAAAAAGAGCGAAGCCAGAAAAACTTAGGCATCCTGTCCTCAGACCTAAAAGATACAGAGCTGAAATCCATACTCCTTCCCTCTCTCTTTAACTGGGATATAACTGTGTCTCTAGGGTGTGCTGGGTATAACCAAGGTCTGTGAGTTAGAACCCTTGTTCTCTGGTGTTTTTTCAGAGGTGAGTCCTATAAGTAAATAAAAACAACAAGCCCAACACTGGGCTTCTATGGTATGGTGGAGGGAATTGAAAGTCTGTGTGCTAGTATCTCATGTGACTGCCTCTGACATTCCTAGCTGAGAACATTTTTATTAGTAGACTGAGACTAGCAAAATATGCTCTTTTTCTCCTGCCCACAGATCACCCGTTCTTTCTTATATCTTACTGTCATTGTTCCATTTGCTTCAAAACTGGCCTACAGTTACCAAGAATTCCTTTCTGGAATGACTATAAGTTGGTACATGCTTTCAACAATTTTAGACTAAAGCTATTCATTCTTTTTTTCTTAAAAGTCAGATCATTCAGGACCTATTCCTTTTTCTACCTCACTCCTATTATTTCTTAATTCAGTGCTTATTCTGCACTGAAACCCATCTCCATGTCTTCCTTATGAGAACCACTTTTTCCTAGACTATTTATTGCTAACTCATATACCAGAAAACAGGTTTTGATTATTTCCTCTTTTTATATGAGTTGATGATTTTCAATACAATTTTATTTTAGAGACATATCATGATGCATAGAAAAATAAGTTCTTCAGTTACTTTGAATTCTCCAGGCTCATTAAATACTGTAAATACACACTATATACTATATGAGCAACTTTAATATAGATGCAGCTAAAGAGTATATCTTAAAACAGATAACCTAAGAACTAAGTCTAAAAGATCAATTATAAAATCACCTTTAGTAATAACTTAGAACATATAATATTCATATTTTGTGCAGGAATGGTGCCTATGTTGTGTGTCTTTTCCATACGCAAGGATGTAAGTACTTGCAAATGAGAAGCACCATGAAATACTTATTAAAAAAATATTTATAATTAGTTTCATTTATACACATTTTAAAATCTTTTACATTTATTACAAGTATATTATGTTCACAAATAAAAGATTCATTTGTCAATAGTGTCATATCTCTCTGTGAATTCTTTGAAGTTGCTGATGTTTTTTAAAAAAAATTTAAAGTTTTTAAAAATCATTTATGAGTATTTGGATTATTAACAGCCTAGAGCCAAATAAAATATTTGTACCAAACTTTTAAAATTGGCTTTTCTTTGCTTTTCCCTTAGTTTAAAAATTTTGTAAGTTTCAATATATTTTTAGCTTGACTTCCATCAACTAAGCATAAGTTTCAGGAAACATTTGCACTTCCCACATTCTTCTTCCTGAATATGTTGGGGAGGTGCTGAACAACTTCTAGAAGACACCAGGGTTATTCCAGCATGAAAATGCAGCACATAGAGTTAACAGTGAGGAGTTTACAAGGAATAACCCAAAATTTGAAATGCCTATGTATAAACTATGACCCTAAGAAAATATAGTTAACCTCTCTGAATACTCATTTTATCACTCCATAAAATGGACATAATATTAACTATATAAAATAATGTCCAAATGACATTTTTTAAAGTCTGGGATTGTAAAGCCCTGAAGATAGCGCTTTGTCTTTCTCAATAGAATGTATTTACTATAATTATTAGATATTTTCATTGCGTAATAAAAGAGATCACTTGTCAGAATAATGGGTCTCATATATATCATAACATGAATATATCTGTTAAGCATGGGAGCTTATTTTTAAATTATTCATAACCATACCCAGCCTTCTACATTTTCTTGGAAAACAATTCTATGTGATTGCCAAAGAAAAATTGTAGCAGATGGAGTTAAATAAGCAAGGAAGACTTTATTCAAGACTATTGTAACAGGGGAGAGATGAACTTAATTCTGCCAAAACAAAGGCAAGAGAGATTTTATACCCTGCAGTGAACTAGTGGCAATGTACTGGAGAATATTAGTGGGGAAGCTGATCAATGTGATTAAACCATCTGTGTTTGCTAATTATTGTGTGTCAGTCAGGATCCTATCCTCCCACAGTGACTGGGAGATAGGGGTCTTACATTCCTTGATAATTATATTTCAATGGGATGGCTTTCAGGTACTGTGACAGACACCCTTGGCTGTACTACTACAGGTGGTTGTGAGAATGCATCTTTAAAAGGCAGGGGAAGTATTCACAATAGAAAGTCTTCTAAATTTATTTCTCTAGGAAAAGGAAGTCAAAGAAATATATCAAAAGTTTAGTCAAGTTAAGGGGAACATTAGTCCCTAATGATCAGTACTAAACTGAGTGATCTACTCCCAAAAAGTTCAAATTTAAAATATTATGATTTTGTCCATGATCATTAGGTCCCTGAAATGAGAGTTGTAGTAATTAGCTGTTGCAATGTAACCTACCATTCCTATATTTAGTGCCTAAAACATTTTTTTCTGGCTCATGTGTCAGCTAATGCAGACTGGGCTGAAACTATGAATTTCATTAGACTCCAGCTGAAGTAGCAGCAGCTTATGTAAAAAAAGGTCATCCACATGCAATGAAGAAGTACAAAGATTAATGTGCACAATTCAAGTCATCTACTTATAGCATATGTTCTAAAGTTCTTGTAAGTAAAGCAAGTAGTGTGGCTGATCTTAAACTCTGGGACTCAAAAGAATACCCAGTGGGAGAAGGAGTTTCTTTCTGGCCCCATTTTATCTATGGTCATATCCTTTCAGAATGCACAACTTTGACTGTATCCTGGATTTCCATATTAATAGTTTGATTCATTAATCATTATTTTTTTCATTTGGTAAGTATCTATTTGCATGTGACAGATACTTTAGTAGCTGAGAACATAGCAGTGAATAAGACCAGACATGAACTGTCTTTATAACAAATACAACTTAGGTGATACTACAGGCTGAAAATGTATGTCCCCCATCAAAATTGGTAAGCTGAAGTTAATGTCCATTTAGGTGGAGCCTTTGGAAGGTGATTAGGTCATACATAGAGAATGCATGAATAACATTAGTATACTTATAACAGAGACCTTGATCCCCTTGTATCATGGGAGCTGTACAAATAAAGTAAGATGGCAATTTATGAACCAGAAAGTGGGCCCTCACCAGATATCAAAGCTATGGGAATCTTGATCTTGAATATTCAGTCTCTAGAACTGTGAGTAATTTTTGTTGTTACTTATAATCTACCTAGTCAATGGTGTTTTTACTGTAGCAACCCTTACACTAAGAAAGGGACAAAACTCAAAGAACACAGAAATTCATAATTTTTGCAATTTTGTGACAGAAATCTTTGAGACAACACAGTTATAATACCAAGGTTAACCAAGGTTAAGACAGAAAATCTTTCCCAAGTATTTGATCATTTAAATGAGACCCCAAGAAATTATGGCATATATAATGAATAGAACATTTTTTAATGTAGACACATAAATGTTGCAGAGTGAAGAATAATTAATTTAATATAATTAACACTATATAATATGAATTAACAGTATAATTAACTTAATAACAAATGTGTTATATTTAATTCAGTATTTCAAAAATATCAGTTTAGTATGCAATCTGTATAAAATATTACAGTTACATTACATACCCTGTATTCATAGGCAGCCTTCAAATTTTGGTGTATATTTTATATTTATATTTGCATTTCAATTTGGACTAGCTCTATTTCAAACCAATGTGCATAGCAGCCATCATATTAGACAGCACAAGTCTAGATCATGAAGTATGTTTTAGGCAACTAAAAGGTTAGTGAACTTTGGTAATAGTGGTGTGACACTGAATATGTGTAGCACAAGGCATTAACCTGTTAGACTTTGAAAAAATAACACAGCTACCATTAAGACAGAGAAACACATTGGTGTTAAACTTGGGTTGTGCCGGATTAAACATGGGGATGTAGAACAGAGATCCCCTAACTACATGAATTGCTTAACAGAAATAAATATAGTTAATCAAGAGAAGAGTATGGAAATAAGTTCACTTTATGCCATGCTTAATTTGGAGAAATTTGAAAATATTTTAAGAGAACAGTCCCAGACTTGTCCAAAAACCACCTTTTTTTTTACCCTCATATTTTTTTAACCCATATCAATGCTCCTGATACCATGCAAATGAGCAAATATTTCAAGAGTTTCTTGAGTCTCTGTTTCTGGGGCAGCAATGCTAAAAAAAAAAAGTGCTTGTATTTTGTCAAAAAAAAAAAAAGTGCTAACATTAGTGACTAGCAATACCACTTAGGGACATAAAGGAAAACATTGCCCTAGAGAAAAATATTATAAATCATTTCTCAATGACTAGAAAAGCCATGAACATTTATAAAGTAGCCTACGGCAAAAAGTGTAGAATATGAAGCAATGGAAGCTGACTTTAAAAAGAGCCTGAATGTTCTGTATTGTTTTCTTGTCTTCAACTGCTTAATTGGAAGCATTCTCTTGAATTATCATTCTCATTAAGTCTCTGAGTTTGAAAGCAAATAATACTGAGATGGAGGAATGAAAGTAGATTCCAGAATACCATTCATTACACTTGCTAAAGGGAAAAACTGAATATTTTGTGTATGGTTACATCTTCCAATTCAAATAAGAGGGGTTGCCTATAACTAGTCTGAAAATAAAATATTTTCAAAGAAATACAGAATAAATCTCTTGCTAAGTGCTTTTTATGATGCAGGAAATATTAGAAAGAATACAAACATGAGAGGATTGAAAATAATGGAGTTAAGAAGGGAAACAACAGTGTTTATGAAGAATAAAAGGTAAAATATTATTAATATCACAACCATAAAAAGAAAAAATAAACACAGTGGAACATTTCAGGACTTATCAGAACATAGACTTCAAGATGCTTTCAGGGATCCATGCCTTAAAGTCAGAAAAACAAAAACAAAACAAAACAAAACAAAAAAACTTCAACCTAAGTGACTTCTGCACAGAGAAAGAAACCACAACTAAAAAAATAAAATAACACCCTATTGAATTGAAGAACTATCTGCACACAATCTATCTGACAAAGGACTAATATCAAAGATATAGAAAGAACTCATAAAATGCTACAAAAAGTTAAACAAATAACCCAGTCAAGAAGGAAGCAGAAGAACTAAATAGACACTTCTCCCAAAAAGACATGTTTTCTGCAAGGAGGACGATGAAGAAAATATTCACTATCACTTGCCATTAGATAAATGCAAATCAAGGCCACAAGTTTATACCATTCCACACTAATGAGAATGACACTTTTGGAAAAGACCAAAAACAAGTGTGGTTAGGATGTGACAAAAAGGAAACACACCTAAATTGTAGAGGCAATGCAGACTGAGTTAGCCCTTATGAAAAGCAGTAAAGATATCTCAAAACATTAAAAAATGGATGTGCTATTTGATCCAGTAATATTATTCATGTCATCTACTGAAAAAAATTCAAAAACAGTAATTTAAAAGAAATCTTGAGCTTGAATGTTTATTGCTGTTCTTTTTTTTTAATTATAAATTATGGAAATATGCTAAATATCCCTAAATAGATGAGTGGATCAAGAAAAGGTGGTATAGATACACAACAAAATATTACTCAATGATAATAAAAGATAAACTTGTCATTTGTAACAGCATGGATGGTGCTGAAAAGGATGATGCTAAATAAAATAATTCAGAAGCAGAAAGATAAATTCCAGATAGTGACACTAATATGTGGCATATAAAGTACCTATATAAGAGTAAGATAAAGTCAAGCTTAAATAATAATCTTTGAAAGCTGATTACAGAGCTGAAGCACCAAGGGAGAAATGGAATGGAGGAGGGGTAAGAAAAAGAAGATGGGAAAAATAATCGACTATGGTGGTGGATCCCCTCATGGGGGGGGGGGGTTGATGGTGGGAGCTCTACAGTGGTATATCCCGATTGGAATATCCAAACATTACCTCAATTGAAAATAAAAAGTTTAAATAGAAATGTTTATACATTTATTTCTTGGCAAAATATAATAGGTCAGCAGAACTAGTGTTGCTTAACTTCTATAAAATATATTACATGTGATTCTTTTATTCTTAAATTATGAACTTTTCAATATTCCCTGATTATATATATATATATATAATACATGTATATATATATAAGACATGTATATATATATATATATATATATATATATATATATATATATATATAATCTAGGTGAATTAGTAAGCAATAAGATTTATTTCCAAACTCCCTAGGCTCCCTTTACTGATGGATAACCACCAAAGATTTCAGCTTACCATAAGGATGCTTTGGAGAAATATGACCCTGCCATCTTCCACAAATACCACTGTAAAGCATTTACTGACTATTGTTCTGACATTCAAATCAATCAAATTTGTTTCTGAAGACAATGAAAGACTTGGCTCACCAAGATCAGTTTATCAAGAATGGAGTATATTATTTCACATCACTAAAGATTCTATCAATAGGGTTAGCTTTAACCAAAGCAGGAGGTATGGCTCAAGAAATGTTTTTTTCTTTACCCATGGTAAAAGGTAAAGGAGATTAAAATTCTGTTACCAGAAATCTTGTACTGAGATATTTGAGAAGAGTGGTAAAAAATTAATTATATTATTGTTCAAATATATAAATGTAGCACATGTATTTTTCCATAACTTCCAAATCTTTTCTTCATAATTCTCTCACTGTAAAGAACAAGCTTAAGCTTGCCAACATATTATCTCAATTATCTTTATACATAAATAGTCAAAATTGTGAGTTAATCAATTCAAAGTTCGAGTCTTTCATAGTGTTGTTTTAAACACTATGCTTAAATGCCTAATTTTTGTAACTACTCTTTTTTCCCAACTTGTTTTACTTCTCTCTCAATTTCTTACCTCTGATATCTGAATATATAGGAGGAAGTAAACTTATAGGACCTCAAGTGGTAAGAAAGAGTATTGAATTCTTGGGTGTTTTCCAATATCTTAATTGCTATTTTCAATTTAGTGTCCTTGTCTAGTTCTATAAGTAGTTCTAGAAATTAAGATGTAGTTCAGGAAATTGTTCTAGAAATGAAGTCCTCACATTCTTTCTAGACTAGGTGTGAATTGAGATCACTCTAGTAAAGTTGAGAATACACAGCATTTGTTACTGATCACATTGTTACCCAAGAAAGACGGTCTCTGTCCTGATTCCAGTACCTCTGCAGATGCATAATGGTGCATGCGGAAATCTCCCATCTTTTTTGTTCAAATTATGCTGTCATGAGAAAGTGAAAAAAACACCTCTGTCTCATCTACTTAGACACACTATGTTAAAGCCATCATGTCCTGTTAACTCAAATTGATAAAGAACACATCTGTAGGCTTCTCTAATTAGACATCCAGAAAGCAGACATGAATGTAAGGTCTTTCAGATTTTCCCTCCAGTTCTTAAATATCTCACATTCCATTCCCCATCCAAAGTACTTGGTTTTGAGACTTGTCATATCCACCTGACAAACTGTGTGCCTTATCCATTGCTTGAGTTAAATGAATTGTCATCCTGCTATATCTTATGGCAAGGATTTCTAGTAGAGCATATGTTTTCAGGCTTTATAAGTCATCTTAAGAATGGTAAGTTCAAACTTCCAATACTGAAAGTCTGAAAGGACTGAAAGTCTAATCTTTCCATAATCTTTGCCCACATTCTCATTACTTTCATTTACCAAACCACTTAAATCTTTAAAACTCTGCATCAGAGATTGTTATATACCTCAGGTCATGGCTAAAGTTAAGACTTTTCTCCTCCACATGGATATACTTCATATTCCCCTGACCATTTACACTGCAAGATGTTACCTGCCCTCTGAGCAGAACTGCTATCTACTTGCTTCACACTTCTGATTGCTATATGTTAGACTTAGAAGACAGATTCTTGGCTAGACAAGAAATACCACACTAGGTTTGTCTAGAGAATCAAGCTATACATTTTCTGAATACATATGTAGGCATACATTAACATATATACATATCTTTGTATACCACTGTATTATACATGCATTAGAATGAATTACACACATATGTACACATATACTATATACACACATATACATATGACCTGTGTCTCTTGACAGATAAATGTGTTAATTCTTAATTTAGATATCTTTTTATATACAGTCTCTAAGTTGACATAATCTATTTGGTCTTTACGTCTTCAAACAAGAAACGGTCTGTGTGAACTGCAGCAAAGGTATTAACTTCTAGTATGAGATTGATGATTTAGAAATCCTTCTAACTCATTCAAGATTGCCATATATTTTTATGACTCACTTGAATTCTCAGAGGTAAGAGAGATTCAAAATGATGTATCATAAGAAAAGAGTAGAAGAGATCTGTTGATAAATTTTTTAATAAACTTTTAATTCAGTATTTAGAATACATTTACTTTTACCAAACTTCAGCAAGAAATTAACCCAATATATCATTAGAATGAATGCATAACTCTAATTTTATTTATTTATATGCATTGCTTACTAACTATAAATTTAATATATATGATCCAATATAAATGTAATATGGAAATTCAATTCAATTTTCAGTATAAGGTTATTTGGTTAGTAAAACAACAACTAAATTCTTAAAATAGCAATAGTACAGACTGTGCCACTAGTCATTTTATTTTTCTTTGCCATCGACTGTTGGAGTTTAAATGAGTAACAAGTGAACTGTGAATACATTTTGTGATAAACTTTTGATTTATAGCTTTAAATCTAAACTTCCCTGAGTTAAAAAAAATCAGCATTAACCAAGGATCTTTATAAATATTATTGTTATTTTATTAACAGTACATGAAAATCATGCTAGCAGAAATAAGCCAGAAAGAAAAAGAGAAATACTGGATGGTCTCCCTTAGATGAGGTATATAGGGAAAACAAACAAACAAATGGACAAGAAAATTTTAAAACTGTTAGCAGAACTAAAGCATAGAGCAAGAGAGGGGGAAGGGGTAAAATCGGGGATGAGATGGGCACAAAAAATTGAGATGATGGTTCACAGGTAATCATGTGGTAGGAAGGAGAACTCCAGGGTAGACAACAATGTAAAATCAAACAGACAGATAGATAAATAATAAGTAAATAAATGTGAGGGGTGCTGTACCACACCTAGGAAATTCATTTTATGAAACTTTGTAATAAGAACTGCTCTGTTGTGATTACTAACAAAACCAAACTGTAATAAAAAAAATAGAAATAGACACCGAGATACACACACACACACACACACACACACACACACATATATTCCTCTGCTAACCTAAAATCTATCACTAAGTTTCATTGGAAAACATACTCTGCTTGGCTTACACTCCACTCAATCAAAAAGACATTTGCTTTGTGAGGCATCCAAAATTCTAGTTATGGGAATAAGAACCTAAGACCAACGCAACTTTGCAATAATTCCCAAAGGTTTTAAGGCTCTTGTGAGGAAGAGATATGAACTGTTTTACTTTTGGCATTATCAGGGAGAAAGAAGCAGTCACTATAACACCGGAGAAGGAAAAATAACACAAAAATTAAAAAAAACCAAATCTAGGCTAGAGTGAGAATTTAGAATTCCCAGTAGCGCAGACATCAGAGTTGTCTGGAAATCTTTCAGCTCTTTCCAAAGTCTCCATAATGATAATGAGAAAGACATGAGGCAGGACAGAAACTTGAGAGTAACTCCTCCTTTCATAAAACAAAAACACAAAATCAACTTTTCATGGTTCTTTCCTGTTGACCAAATAAAATTTTTTTAAATACTAGAGGAAAAGCAGGCAAACCCATGTCACATGGCCCCAAGAGAATAAACCCAAGTTTCTTAAGAAGAAGCAAGCTCTCTGGGATTTGGTGAGGAGGGGCAGTGCACCCAGGCCTGTGACCATTGCTGCTGGGTGAAAAGGTAATAACAAAGACTGTCTCAGACATGGAGAAAATATTTGCAAAATACCTGTCTGATCAAAAGGATCTCTCCAAGAATATAAAGAATGTTGATAAATCATTTTAATAATAATGCTCTCTACCCAATTAAAATAATGATGGGATATTGGAACAGATGCTTTATCAAAAGTACATTAAGTAGCAAATAAGCATATAAGAAGCTCACCATTAATCACAAAAAAAAAAATGCCAGAAGGCCCAATACATGTTTACAAGAATAATTTTGTAAAATATACAATGACAAGGATTTGAGCACTTGAGATTTCACACACTGCTAATAAGAATTTAAAGTATCAGGATATTTTTGAAACTTTGTATAGCTTCTTAGAATATTCTGCTTTCCCTGTTATATCTAATAATGTATAGGGCTTTGTTTCTGTCTTTCCCCAGTTATCATAGTGCTTTTGATATCCATTTACACAATTGCACATATCCTTTGTTCCATTTTATTGCCAAGCAAGTTTATATCATAGATGGACCGCATGTGTTCTTACACTGGTTACTTAAAGAATACATGTATTGATTCCAGTTTAGGACAAATATATATAATTTTTATCTGAACATTGCTATACTGATCTTTCAATGCAGGTATATTTTTTTTATTTTCTTAGATAAAGATGTAAGATTGGAATTAAAATTGGAAAATAAAAATTTCATGAAAATCCAATCATACATCTTTATCTAAGAAAATAAAAATTTCATGAAATTCCTATCTTACATCTTTATCTAAGAAAAACATACCCACATTGAAAGATCAGTATAGCAATGTTCAGTTTAAAATTATATATATTTGTCCTAAACTGGAATCAATACATGCATTCTTTAAGTAACCAGTGTAAAAACACATTGCGGTACATCTATTATATAAACTTACTTGGCAATAAAATGGAACAAAGGATATGTGTAATTGTGTAAATGGATATCAAAAGCACTATGATAACTTGGGAAAGACAGAAACAAAGCCCCATATGTTACTAGATATAACAAGGAAGGCAGAACTATGGAGACACAAACAAGTGGTGACTGGGAATGGGGGTGGGGAACACGCTCTGCAAAGAGTCATGCCCATTTGGAATGGAGCTTTTCATAGGACATTTGTAGTGTGTGAGGTATTTTCAATGTACTAGGAATATTTCACCACACCTTTGTCAGATTTCACTGAACTACACACTTAAAAAGAATCATTTTATATCATATAAACTATACATCAATAACCCTGATGTATAACAAAAATTTAGATAGTATATAGGACTAGAAAAGTAAACTGTCTTCCAGGCATGAGGAACAACACAAAAAAGTTTCAGAAGTGTGAAAGAAGGCATGTTATGAAGTTTTAGTTAATCCAGTGTAGTGGGCAAATGGAGAGTGAAGGTGGGAACAATGAGAGAAAACTGAAAATGTGCACAGAAAAAAATCTAATTTTATATTTTATGTGCCATATTAAGAAACTCTGACTTTTGTATATGGCAATGTAGAGACAAGTAAAGAAGAAATATGAAATAATTAAATTTTAGAATAGTCACTTAGATTGAAACATGGGAAGAGAGTTAGAAAATCAGTGCTGTGTCATAAGGACCAGTGTCCTGAAGTATCTGATGCCATTTATGAGGTGTCACCACTGATAACTTAAGACTACCCTTCCCTTCCTCACCTTTCTCTTATGTATGGGCAACTCACAACTTAAGTGTGCCACAGCAGACGAGAGGAAAAAGATGTGGTAGATACACACAAGTGGAATGCTTCTCTGCTATAGAGATACTATGAAGAGAAATGAAATCTTGCACTTTGCAAAAACATGGATGGAACTTGGAAATTATGCTATATGAAGTGAGTATGAAGGAAAAAGAAAAATATAGGATGATTTACTTAATCATGGTATATAACAAAACCCAGGAACAGACAAAACTAAAGCAAAATGAATGCTAGAAATACGAGTGCAGACAAGGCTGCAGAGAGGAAGAACTAAGGGGAGAGGGAACTATGATCTGTGGTGGAGGACTATGGGTACCTTGGTGGTGGGGATGGTATGTTAACATATGTTTGAAGATCTGTGAACCCATTCTCCTGAATCATATACAGCACTGTAAACCAATGTTACCTCAATAAAAATAAACTATATGAAGTGAAGGAAAAGCAAAAAAAGGAAAAGAGCGTTCACATTCATCTTTTGGTGCAAGCAAGACTTGCAAACACTGAAAGCCAGCGGTGCTTCTGGGGAACATCTGTCCCATCCTGGCCACTGAGGACAAGAAAATCCAAGTGAAAGTACCCTTTCATTGCTCTCTGAATCTGTTTTCTATTTCTATGGGGACTTCAACAGCTCTCCTCAGAAAGCCTTATAATGCTTGTTCTAACTTTTATTAGCCTATTAGTGCCTGTGTGATAGAATTAATCTCTACATTCAAACAAAATCTTGAGTGTATGATTTGTCTCTTCACCAGGTGAACAATACTTGAGACTATTAATTTTCAAGTAACTGTAGTGAAGGTGAACAGGGTAAGTAGAGGACAGATCTGTAATTCTAAAGAAGTAGAAGAGAGTGAATCTTAATGATACAGATTTTCCAAGAATATCTTGGGCTGAGACCTGATTTTATATTCACATAAAATTACAGAGTTAGTGAATGCCAATATTAAGTTTATTTTCAGGTATTTTGAGCTCAGGGTGCATATGAAGCATCTAAGGATAGATAGACATTGTAAATTAGAATCTGTAGAAATAATAACTTAGTAATAATAGTCTGAACCCTACCTTAGTCCACTTACCTCTCACATCCCATCTCCAGTCTCTGAGCTCTTTAGGCAGGTGACCCCTGGCCCTGTCATTGTTTGGCTTCAAGTCCTCATGGTCCTTTGTACCACATGTCTCTGCAGTGCTCACTCCCATGCTCTGGCTTCTCATCAGTCATACCCCACCATGAAAAGAAACGCACAAGGAAACTCTCTCTTCTAACCCCTGTTAATGATATCTTTGATCATCCTTTTCATATCCTTTATCACAGTTGTCAGCCTTTTTAATTACATCATTTTATTAAAGGATCCTAAGTTCAGAAGTTTTGCCGAGCTAGATTTTCAGTGTGGAAACAATGCGTACAACCAATTGGTAGACTTCAAATAAATATGTGCTTATTGAATTAATGCTAAATTTGACACCATGAATCATTCATACATCAAATATAATAAGTATTTCTTGATTCTAATTACATTTTTAACTTATAAGATAAAATGAGGGTAAGCATGCTTCTTTTAGGATCTAGTATATTGTGATATTCACAAGAGTTTATACATATAATTGCATATGGAAAACCAACAATCTGATCCTTTCACTAATAGTAATTCTTGCTCTCATGACCATTAGTAGGAGTTTCTTAATGAAATAAATGCCAAGTCTCTTTAAATTTTAAAACCAAATCCTTCCTCTATAGCTCTCAGCCAATGGCTATATATATACTTTTAAAAATTAGCCACTTGCAACATTTTTAAACTGTAAGTGACTTAGGAAGAATACTAAGTACTACTGATCTAGCAGCAAGATGAATCTGCTCACTCTTTTAAAAGCACTAAATCTTTCCAGAAAAAGGATAAATTTTGAAGGTGACTTTACCTTTTTATACCAAAAAAATCATTCCCCAAAATTTCAAAATACATTGCTTTTGAAATATTACCCTAATTATTTTCTGATGCTTTATAACATCCTCTGCTACTTTTTCTTTTCCAGACACCAATCTAATTAGTACTTATTTCTGAGAGATCTAAAGTAAGAAACTTTATTCAACACTTTCAAACTTATTCCTGAGTCAATAGAATAGCAAGCCAAGTGAATTTCAAGTGTCATTAGAAATAATCACAACAAAAGGCTTGAGAAAAAGGAGATGATATAGTCAGTTCCAAATATGTATATACTTACCACATGCTAATCATACTTGCAAAAATTGTAGACTTGCTTAATTGGAACCATTACCTGCTTGAACATCTCACTACATTCTTGAAGGTAATTATACTTAGTAACTTTAGCTTCCACATATTTTTCTATTTTTAAGAAGAACAGGTAAATTATAATTTTATATCAGAATTAAGATTTACATAGAACTATCTCTACAGCAGTGAAGAAACAGAGACATAGCATTATTATTGTATCACAAAATATGTCCACGTTATCATTTTACATGAGCAACATAGCAATAAAGGGCATAAAATAAGTGGTCACTAAAAGTCATTAGACCTCATTGGTTCAAGTTGCCTTTGAAGTTACTTGGTTTTTCTGATGGCTCACTGTGTCCACTTATTTCCCTGACCATCAATTTGACTGATACCAGTTAACTCTATTATTAGCCCATTGCTATATCAAAAAATACTTAAGGAAATTTCTCTATTTAACTGGTCCTGTTTCTGTCCACTAACATACTACTTGCATATATCTTCATTCTGAAATAATCACAAAATAAATATTACTACACCCTGAGCACTGACGTGTGAATGCATGTTCTTTACATTCAAGGAACTTTCCCTCAGAAGCAAATACAGAACAATCTTAAAATAACACAAGTGAAAAGTTAATGAAATAAAAAGGCCATGTTCAAAGGTTAGGAAGGATTTAGGAACAGCAAAAGAAAAAGCATTAGTGGATAACAATGAATTATTTATTTAGCAATTTTTTTGACAAATATAATTTGGTCTTGGAACCCTTATGGATTTGAAATGAATTCATTAAAATTAGTATAAAAACAGAAACCAAGATTGTAGTTCACTATACTCTTTAGAATATACCAATGAGTCAGAATTTTTTTCCCAAAAATATCTCCACAACGCAGAAGTTCTTAACTATACTGATTATTATTTCCTTTCTCACTGGTACCGTAAATTCTGAAAAGATATACAAGAATTATAAGTAGAAATAGGTTTAAATAAAATATCTGACTGCTTGTTTGGAAAAGTTTCATTACTGAATTATATTCTCCATCTTCATACTATAATACTATGTTTCATGTGCTGGCCAACAACTAAGCTAATGAGCATTTTCTTTAAAATAGACACATTTTGCTTTTCTTTCTTTAACTATTTGTTATAGTTCTCATAATCCTGCTTTGTTAAGCAATTTGAATCTAAATATTGTTTGAACAGATGTGCCAGGTGCAATGTTCTCATTTAGTCTATAGTGAGTACAGAGTTACTCCATCATCCTAGACAGCTCTAGGCAGATGTAGTTTTTATGAATTCTCACCCTCAATGTTTCTCCTTTATTTTTCTTCCTCTTCAACCTTAAATTCTTCAGAAAGATCCTTCAAATAGCATGCATTATCATCTTAGAAACAGTGGGATCCTACATCATATCATCTATTAAGTATATAATACCCTAATGAGAGTGTAGGTAAAAACATATATACTAGAGAAAATGTATTATTCTTACCAGTGATACTCACTTATTAAAAAAAGGACAAAGGATGTAATTAAAGGTACTGAATTAAATTCAACTATTAATTTTTACACATCAGTGAAACAGGTGAGAGGTAGGGGTATGTGTTAGATGTGTGGTAGGATGCAGAGAGAAATGATGATGGAAGTGCAGCATTTTGAAAAATACAGAAAATAAGAAGGCATTTTACTCCAATTCATCTGCTTAGAAGTTAAATACCATCTTCAGATTTGTTTCTATATACTTAAAAAGTAACCAATGATCCCTATTATCATCTCCATGCAAGATTACCCTACATACAAATTATATTGTGAGATGGTAAACATTATAGTAAACACTGAATATTTGTTTTTTTTGGTGGTGTTCTCTAAATTATCAATCTAACCAAGCAATTGATATTTTAATAAAGCAAAGTGAGGAAATATTGTCCAATATAGTTGTAGCAGCATCACCTAAATGCCTTGCTGATGCTAGTTATAAAGTCTTTACCTTATTTATAGGGCATATAAACTCTTACTTTCAGTTGTGCAAAATTAAGCTAAAAGAAAACACTTCAAAATTGAAAACTTACAATGGATCATCAACCTTCTTCTCCATGCTCTGGAATATCCAACTGAAACCACAATGCCACCAGAATTCCAAATGAATATACATGTATATATATAAATGAATATATATAACATATTACCATTGTTACATATTACCATTACCATATGCCCATATAAGAATCCCTTTGTTATACATGAAAAGTTTGACACTTCTCTACAAAAGATTATAGTTACACCAATAACAAGAGATTCAGTGACACTATTTACAGATTTTTTCAAAATAATTTAACATGATACAAATTCAGAATGTCTAATATTAGGTGATTTTCTTTTAATAAATGGTATATTTCTCATACAGTTTTATGGTAATAATTGTAAATCTTTAAAAGAACTTTATAATGGAGTGAGATATTTCACATTCTTTAGGTTGCAGTTAATCACTGTCTGAATGACTCTGAGGCATTAATTGTGAAATCATCATGACAATTCATCAGTCCCATTTTAGTGACATGAGGATAGTAACAGCTTCATATGGCCCCCAATTATTCAGGTACGTGATCTAGGAATTTATACAATATTAGTACAGCATCACCAATGTGTTTTTATTTTCCTGAAAATAGTTTCATTTTGATCAAAGCTAAATATTAGGCAAATGTGGGACTGAGAACAATACCATAACTATTACTCTTTTCCAAACATTACCTCAATGATACCTAAAAATACCTTGTGATTTTATGACCATATGCAAGACCATTATGTATTATTTGAACTTGACATGTGACCATATTTTATTTTTATATTTTTCCTTTTCCATATTATATTCATGGTTACAGAAACATTATTGCAAATTAGACCTTAGAATATAGGAAAAGCTCTTATAAAATCATCATGGAATAGAATAATGCAGAAGGAAGCACAGAATTCTATTACCACATTTTTATCTTATTATCATGATTTTGTAGCAATGATGAGTGCAAATTATTAATGGAGATTTTATGTCCTATCATCACTCTTTTAAAATCACTTTTAGTGAGAATGAATTCAGTTCTTTTTTTGAGATTTTAGTAACAAAAAAGATTTAACAATCATATGTCAGGAATAAAATAAGATGGTTTAAATGAAAATAATTAAATAAAATATTTTTAATTCCAAAGAATATAATCCTGAGATAAGAAAGTTTTATTTTTAAGATGGTACTAAACTGAAAATTAAATAGAATCTCATTGAGAGTAATGTCTACCACTATTACAGTCTTCACATAGTAGGTAATGACTTAAAATATCTAGCTAATAATTTAATCAATGCAAAGAGGCTACCCATCATTCAGACTGAAAATACTCAGAGACTCACTATTTCTGACCTACTGACAATAGCAGAAACAGAAATAGATGCAAATGCTCTACAGTTGTTTACTATTTAATGGCAGTCATATCTTAAATAAGCAGAGACCAGCCTTACACAGAACATGAATTAAGGAGGCACCTAACCTTAAATTTTCCTCTAATTATAATCGAAGGCATAGGCACTCCCTACATTTTAGCTTTACTATAATTATAAAATAATAAGTGAAAAAAAAGAAATGTTGAAAGCTCCATACTAGTGTACAGCATTATTCTTTTATTATGATCAAAAAATGATAAAACCACTTTAGAATTAAAATCTGTTTGACATAAAAATTATGAAAACATAAAGCAGTCATATATACTTCTCTCATCTACATCTTCCAAATAAAACTAAAACAACCCATACTTTGCTATGACCTAGAAATATGCATTCTTTCAGATTAGTGTCCATTGTCTCCCACAGCAACAACCAGTTCATTTATTTAGCAAAAAGTTTTATATGAAAACATAACAAGTGGTTCATGGGTCTCTAAAGGGCCAGAGAACTGAATTTAAAAGCTGCCAGTGTGAAATACTAGGTTAATGTTCAAGGACAGAATGGGACTGTTGCACAAAACACCCAGCTTCCCACCTCTGATGCTCTAAACCTAAGAGATCTGGACCTATACGAAAAATTCATCATAACTACCCCAGAAAATGGGATGCTACAATCATGTTGATTCCAGAAGATCAGATTTCCCTCCTACAACCCAATCACACTGCTCACTCCCCCTCTATGTGTGCTAGGCAAGTCTGCTTACTGAATCTATTACACTTTCGCACAGATCATCATGTCATTCATTTCTAGGATAGATTCACCACACATTATAAGAGACAAATATGCTTAGGAATTGGTACTAACGTTTGAAGAGTACTAGGTCCTTATACTTACTAAAGTTACAGTCAAACAAAGGGCAAAAATGCAGCATCTGAAAAGTCAAGGAAGAATTTACATGTGGGTAAAGGATAAGGGACTGAGACAATATCAGTCAAGAGGGGTAGGGGTGTGTGTGTCTGTGTGCACATATGTGTGCAAAAACATAAGTGTAACACAACATATTTTGTTTACTACAATGATTGATCAAAGAAACATGGATAGACAAACTTTAAATATTAACAGTGGCCTATTTTAATCACAGACACTTTATATTTGTGTGCTATGTAAATAGGCATACACATAGAATAAAAAGTATCTTAAGATTTGACTATAAATTTAATTAAACTAGATGTTTAAATTTTAATATTTAATAACTTTTTCAAAAATAGCAAATTTTTTTTTCAAAGTAAAATATAAGAATTATCCTAACACATTAAAGTTTTAAAGATGGAAATGTAGAGTGCAAGATGGCCAGGAAGCAAATGAAAAAGTGAGCAGTCAAAATAAAAATAACCTATTAATGTTCTTACAAAATCAGTAATTATAACCATATAATATTTATCCATAGACATAATTTGTGGATATACTGAATTTTCAGTTTTAGAAAAAATACAAAAGGGTTTTCTATTTAGGTAGTCAATATGATTTCAAGAAACTACTGTATTTGTTATGAATGCAATGAGCTAATTAAATGAAAGAGAACAGAGAGAGTAAAGAAAGAGTGTAGAGAACAGAAAAAAAGAATAGTCTTCTAAATTCCAAAATCCAAAGAAGTGGGTTTTTATTTACCTCTGCTTTCTCTTTTGCTTTCCATCTAGATATATTTTAATGCATTCTACTCTAAATAGAAAACTCTCCCAGAGCACCAACATGTTATAGCAAGTTGAATAAAACTCTCTCTTTTAATTCACTCTCTGCTCCAATACCCACTGCACTTAGATGAAATACCTTTTACATCTCCCAGAAAAATCTGATATGCAGTGATTTGTAAGTGAGACAAACTTTTTTTTTGAAAAGTAGGTTCATTTCCCTGGTGTTTCCTTGACATGAATGAAAATCTAAGGTTTTTATCTTTGCTGATAAATCTGGAAATACAGGTTCATTTAAATTTTCTTTAACTGGGACCATTCTCCAGTTTTGGCAAAAAAAAAAATCACTTCATTTAGTTCTAGAGAGCTGACTATGAGTGAAGATGCATTTGACATGTCAATTAAACACAGTACAATGATTTCAGAGACCATGATGGTCTTCATTGTCTTGTGGTTCCCACTGAATCAAAAAATATATGAAAACTTATCTAAGTGAATTTGTGAGAATATTTCAGGCACTAAAGACCTTACATTCATTAGGAAAGCATCACTCAAGTCAAAATACATTTGCTATGAATTTAGTTCCCATTCAATCATAGTTCTTATATAAGTCAGATAGTTCTTACATAACTCTTACATAAATAAGGTAACAGTATTAATATAGAGAACAAGGTATTATATCAGCATTATGTATTATAGGAAAATAAAAACTTACCAGGTCTTATCTAAGATTTTATCTCAGAAACAGGGTAGGAAATATACAATTCATCTTTAGTTTATATTTTTATGTAAAGTTTTTAAATTTCAGTGAAGTAGAGTAAGCAAATACCAATTTACAGAATTTTCAAAACTGAGACCTGCATTTTATTTAGGAATTTTAATAACCAACTCTATTGCCCGCCACCCTCATTTTTCAATTTCTTGACTAGTAAATGTTTGTTTTAATCATTACTTTTCACTATATACACCAATTATGATTTCATATTCCTTGGAAAAAGGTAGTGGTAGAGACGGACAGAGAACTATCAACTGCATTACATAACTTGAAACCCTGACCCAAAAAAGAACTTTATTACCCCAAGAGCATTGACCCAAAAGACTTTAAAAACCAGGCTCTAGTTTTCCTTTCTCTAAAAGTAAATTATCTCCTTCAGTGTAGCTCTTTTAAAGTGCATAAGATATATCATGTTCTTAATTCCAGAAAGTCAATACCAACTTGAGATAAGAAGATAATCTTAAAGCACACATCAATTCTCTTATGGCCATTAAACTCTATTTCTGTTACTGTTTTGTTGCATATATTTATATATATAGAAATATATATCATATATATATCTTAAAGTTAGAAAGATTTAGTCAAAGTATTTCTTTCTTTTTTTACTTTAGAAAACCCAAGTGAGTTGGTTCTAAGTAAATGAGCTTGGGCTTCCAGAGAACCACCATTACTATGGAGGAAAACAAGTAAGGAAATACAGAGGTCACTTGGCAGATCATACTCTTTACTTTTGAATTGAATTCCAGCAGATCATCAGCCCTTACCACTACTCTGCTTTCAATTAGGCATCCAAACAAATTTAAATCAGAAAATTATTTAATACAGGGTATGTACTCTGTATTATATAGCTGACAATAAAGTTGTTGGGAGAAAGGGGAAATCAGACCCTAGGAAAATCCTTGTTTTTTTCCTCTAATGTGAACTTATTAAAAACTGTACATTGAGACCCATTTTCCCTCAAATCCCTCATTCTTAACACACCCACTGGATGACTGATGATGTATAAACTTTGAATAATGCTTGAGACATACAGAAATAAGCTAAGTTTCCAGATGGAAAACCAAGGAATGGCTCTTAAGAGTCTCGAATGAATGATTTTTTTTTTCCAGCAACAGGTTTTTATTCTTCCTTTGTAACAATGAACATGCATGTATTTCCTAGATAATGTTACATGATAAGCACTAGTGAAATCAGGCACAAAATTGGGTAGAGGGGAAAAAAACAGAAGGAAAAAATGTGCCACTCTTAAAATGTGCTGCCCAGATTATTTCAGGTTCTTATCATCTTGTGTAGCAGTTGCCAGTCAAATGCAATTGAATAACAGGGCATTATTTACAAGGAAAATTAACCAAGACCCCAGTTACCATTTTTAGACCCAATGGTCCAAAAGATACAAGTCCAAAATAGAGTCCCCTTTCCTCTCTAAATTTGAAGCAGGCACTCTGAAATCTCCAGTCTTTCTTTTCCGTCTTCTGTTTGCTTCCTCTCTGTCCAGTATTCCAAGCTACTCAGCTTCTCCAAGGTTCGTTAAACTTTCTTCCTTTACCAGACCCACCTTCAGTGGTGTCTGACCACATTCACCAGGTCTGCTCTCAGCAACCCCTGGTCACCCCAGCTTGCCATTCTGGCATTCGACTCCATACCAGCTACTCGAGATCCTCATCACCCCCAGCTCACTCTTTCAGGTGTCGGACCACTAGTGCTCCTCTTTGCTGGCCCATCATTTCTCTCTCTCGCTCTCGCTCTCTCTCTCGCTCTCTCTCGCTCTCTCTCTCGCTCTCTCTCGCTCGCTCTCTCTCTCTCACTTTCTCACTCTCTCTCTCTCTCAAAGTCTCTGCTCTTATCCTTTTTCTTTTCTTGTTCATTTCTCCCCTTCTGAAAACGAGAAGCTCCAATTTCCCTTCATATATCCTCTTGATGATTCCTTTTCTCTTCCTCACCTGGGCTTTGAAACAAAAGCCCCAGGTTGTTAGTTTCCCATTTTCTCCAAGGTTGCTCAAGATCTGCAACAAAGTAAAGGAAGGAAGTATCTTCCTAGGGTTTAGACCTCTATGTTTCTCAGGCACAACTAATGGCAATGCCTAAGTTTTATGAACAAATAATGCCTGTGTTGGAGTCACAGCTTCACTACAAATACAAAGAAACCAAGTACAGTTCATAAAGCAAAGAAATTTGTTGCCTGTCAAAGGAGATAAACAAGTAATCTAGTAATTACATGGAAGTGTACAAAGGATATAATCATAGGGTATTAAAACAGGGCAGAAAATACTTCTTTATTCTTCTAAGTGTCTCTGCTGGTTTATCCCTGGCTTTCCAGGTTTCCAACTATTACTGAGTTACCTCACAATCACTTGATTACTTTATTATCACTCTTCCAGGCATAACTGCCATTTCCATGATAACCATTTTCTATAGCTCTTCAAGTCTCACCCTGTTGCCTCTCTGCTCCCCAGGGATCTTGAAATCAGGTCAAAAGAGGCAAAATCTTCTAATCAATAAGCCACAGGTCCACATCACCCACATGCACAACAGTTGCCAAAGTCACAAAGCAATTTAAACAATAGGGCTTATTAACAAGGAAAATTAACCAGGAAAATGAAAAGCCCTTATTGCCACAAGTGACCAGTTATTTTGCCCCAAGAACTGTTCAGTGTGAAATTCTCAAACACATGTTTAAGATGGTGCCCCTCCAAACCTTAGGCAAACCTGCAAAGTTTAGGCTTTTTCTAGTGTCCTTTCTTTGCTTCTTCTCCAGCATTCTGAATTGCTCTGCTTCCTCAAGGCTCTTCAAACTGTTCCAACAGATGCTGTTGCAAATTCAGTTTTCCAAGTATGCCACCTTGCTGTGGTTCCAAGCATTTTTTTTTTTACCAGGCGTGCCTTGGGTGGCATCTAGCCACATGCACTAGGCCTGCTTTCAGCAGCCCCTGGTCACCCCAGCCTGCCATTCTGGCATCCAACTCCATAACAGCTACTTCTCTGCCCTACCGGTCACTTTCCCACCACATGGCTTCTTGCCACCATCAGCTCACTCTTCCAGGGGGCTTTCTAGCCAGGTCACATGGGCCTGTTCTCTCAGTCCACCATTCTCATCTCTCCTCCTTCTTTGCTCGCTCCTTCCTTTTATCCCCCCTCCCCTTTCCCACTTCTCATTTTTTCTTGTGGGGTCTTTCTCTCAGACTTCATCTACCAGGGTATTTTTTAGTTCCAGTACAGTTTTTAACTGCATCACTACCCTGTATCAATCTGACCAAATAAGACCACATCAGGAAGGCAGGCTCTCTCTGCTTAATATCCTGTCACCACTGCCTTGGAAAATGGCAGCAACCAGATGATGCTCCTGAAGGAAGCAGCTGGTCCCTCGACCTTCTCACAAGAAGGTCTACCCAGGACAGTTCAGAATAATTGGGTCCAATCAGGAAACAGAAGACCAATTTTTAAAAGAGCTATCAGGAGTAATTACCAAAATGAGAGGAAAATTGAAGATTTAATTTTGTTTTCTTTGAAAGTTGCCCTCACAATGTGCTAGTTTTCTGTTTGCTGTTAATAATTTTTAAATGCAAGTCACATTACATGAAATCTTCATTTACTTAGTGTGTTTTGAGAGAAAAGCAGATCACCTATAGTCTGGAGTTTTCCCTAAGCAACCTACTACTACTATCATCTCATAAAATTAATAACTATTAACATAAAATGAGTCATATGATATGATAATAGTGATAATATATAACCACATAATTATCTTTATTTTATTGCTCAAAAAGTCAACCCAAACTATTGAAAGGTAGTGAAAAAGAATGAGTAGAAATTTAAGATATACAGGGGGAAGGGATCATTGGAGATGAATGTTAACTACCAAAAGTTTTAAAGCTCTAAAAATGTGCAAAACTATTGGGAAGGAAGGTTTTTTTTTTTTGCCACAACACATATGACATTCAGTTTCTCCACACCCATAGTACCGTTACTTCATCCAGAGGTGTAGGATAGAAGGCACAGCAAGCCATATTTCATGCTATGATTTTTCACACAGTGAGAAATTTTCTAGAAAGCACCTATAATCTTTCTTCATTGCTTTTCTTCCTTTGCCTCTTCTACAGTTAAAAAGACATGCTAAGAGCATAACCTCCTAGATACAGATGTACTTTAAAAAAAATGAAGATGAGAGCCCAAAATTCATTTCATTCTCAATTAAACTAATTTCCAGGTTTTAACTATAAATGCTTAATGCTGTCTTACCATTTACTTCTATATGAATGACCAATTAGTTTATTATTTAAATTTAATTTAAGCTTCTATCATAATGTCAGTGATTAGCTAGGTGAAGTGCTATGAAGTATAGGGAGTTTGGTACAAATACTTCCTGAAGGGGAGAAACAGGGATGCTAAAATAAATGTTTCAAGTTAAGAATTACAAAGGGGGCTTCTGTGATCACCAGCCAGTAGAAGTATTTTATGTGGAAAAAAAAAAGAAAGAAGTTCCATGATATTAGCTTCAGAATTGTTCTTTATGGTATAAGGATACAATTAAGAAAGGAAATAATTTAATTCAAATACAAGGTTGAAATCTCTGTAGTAAGCTGAACTCAAAATAAACATAGAGAACTCATCAGGGGATATTTTTTGGCAAGAATAAACCTTTAGGACCAGAATCCTCTGACAGAAGAACCACTAATTTCAATTTACAAAAAGCCACTCAGGTGTGAAATGTGTCTTTTTTTCCCAGAAGCCTCTGCTTCTTTGGTGCAGAGCTGAGCCTGGATCATGTACTCTGCAGCATCTCAAATAAAACAATAAATCTGAGCATGTTTCCTGTTTTAAATGTAACATCATGACCACGCTAATCTTTATGCTTCAGTGACTTTATTTTCACTTTGAATATAAAGACTTTCTTAAATTATCAACTGAGGTGTTTTTATTTGGCAGTTTCTTATTAGAAATATACCGAGGCATAAATCAATGAAAAAAGCTACATTCAGAGAGAAAATGGCAGGAATATCTCACATATTTACTCAGCAGCCAGTTGACAGGTCTAGTAATTTCATAAGTATTTACTGTATATTCTTCTACAACAGAAAAAATAAATTTGTTTTCCTTATTATAAGAATACAGTCCTATGAAATATCACAGAACAGTTTGTGGAAGGAAAAATAAAATAAAGTAAACCTTTCCTTACATGGGCATATTAACTCTTGCACACAAGGTAAAGAATAGATCAGAATTTACTTTCTATAAGAGGGTAAAAAAAGAACATACCCAAGAAGATTAATGCCACAAATCACTGAGTGAATAACAGAAAATCAACCTAGCTTGTCTTTCCATGTTACAAAAAGCTATAGAATAGTGAGATGAAAGTAGCGGTGCAAACAGAAAGCCAGGTTTGATTAACATCTCCACCACTTTGCAGAGGGTCTTGGTAAATTCATCTAACTTCAGTAAGATTCATTTTCATCATTTGCAAAATATTATACTATCTGTATTTTAAAGATACTCTACTAAAACAATATCAGTACAGCCTAGAACACAGTACATTCTCTGTAAAACACACTTTACAAATATTTTATCTTTAACTTACCTGCTTTTATTTCACTTTCCTCCATTCCATCTAAGCAACACATTTCTTTATTGACATACTTAAGATAATTGCATAAATAAAATAGCTACAAACCAAAAGCACCTGATATTTTGTCTACAATCATCTTTTACAAAGAGTTCTCTGATGATTTACAGCTACTCTCAGTTAGCATAGGTCTTAAATAAACAGTGGTTACACTTTTGTAAACTTTTTCCATTATCTAGACTGACAAAATGGCATGTAATTATTGATGGTATAAACATCCATTAATGTTTAAAAAAAGTTGCCTCCTATTAATATATACTAGCTATGCTACTGAGCCACATGAGATAATGTATCTGAAGGCACAGAGCACTTAAAGAGGGATCAAACAAAAAACATGGGGTCATGTCTTTGAGCCCCCTAATAGTATTTGCAAAATGAAAACAATACACAACCTACAATGAATAGTTATCCTTCAATTGGTACAATTATCTTGGTATGATAATGCACCATGGGATGAGCATGAATTTAGAGTGAGGAGATTTATCTGAGATCGATAACTTCTACTATCTGCATAAACATGGTCAACTTAATATTTTGCAACCTAAATACTGTCCTATGTATAATGGTAATAATCACTTCTCATAGTATTGTTACATAATTTAAGATAAAGTAAATAGAAATTAATGTGAAAACGATTTATAAGCAGTAAGCAGAATATAACTATAAACAATTACATTGGTATCAGCAATGCTGATACTCTTTCCCAAGAAAAGGAGAGTATATTTGCTTATTTATAAGTAGAATACTGTCACTGGAAGAACCACAGAAAATGGAAGAATGAACAATCTGTGGAACCTCTTTCTATGCACCACTATGTGTGTAAGTTTCTTGATCTCATGTTCTCACTTGCAAAATAGGGATTAACATAGTTAACATAGTTAAGGGTGTAGGTTATAATTGGAATATTGCATGTGAACAGCCTGGCAAGTATGAAACTCCCACCACACTGCTCGATCTAAAATCCACTGACCTCAAGCCAAATCAGATTGCTTTGCCTTCCATAGTCTGTATCTGACTATTCCAGATGAATAAATTATCACACCACTCCTTGTGCTGATCCATTGCTAATCACTTTGCCTCTCTGTTTTCAATCATCTTGTTTAATCAGCACTCAACATTTATGGAACAGGTATCAGAACCAAACACATGACCACAATATGGTCACTGATAGACTCGCAGTAAAAGCGGAAAGGTACCACATGTTCAAGGCACAGGAGTCAAATTCAATCAGAGGAATTCTCAATAAGACAAGAGAATGTCACATAGCTCATACAAAAGCAGGCCTTTCCTAGTCTACTTCTTTTGTTAGACTTCCTATCAAACTTTTTCTCCAGCTTGTACTTCTTTGTACTTTTAATGAATTTTCAATATTAGGTCATATTTTAAGCATCAGAAAATATCCTCCTGTTACTGAAAAAAAATCTTTTTTGAATACGACTGAGCAAAAGATTAACACAAGAAAAATCTAAAATGTTATTTAAATTTAAAGGACAAATAGTGATAATAGAGTTTCTTTTCTCAAGTGTTGAAAGAAAGCAGAGAAAAAAATTATTGACTAAATATATGCTGTAGAGGTAGATTTTTTATTGCATTTTGTTAATTTAAGTTCTGTGAATGAACTTAAAGTCAGAAAAAAATACTGACTTGATTAAATTTCTACACATGAGACATAGGTAAGAATAATTTAAGAAATTAGTATTTTTTCTTAGTTATCATCAACATTTCACAAGCTCTGGACTTTAATTCAGCTACTGATTTAAATGGCAATTTTTTGAAAACTTTTATATTAAATGAAAGAAACAGAAAATGAGACATATTTGAATTTCCCAAAGACTTATTTTACAAAAGTTTACATAAATGGAGAAATTTGAGAAATTAGGGGTGGATCCCAAGTGGCAATGATTTAAGAGGACATTAAGCTGTTTTAAAGCTTCATAAACTAAATAAAGCAAGACACAGAAGCAGTAAATCTTAAGGAAATTAATCCAGGATTATAAAGAGAAGTTTGTCATAAAAGAACATATATATATAGCTAATTTCTCATCTTTGATAAGCAAAGGCTACCATGGAATTCAAATTCTTGTACGTGCTAATTGAAGGACTGGCTTTGTTACTGTATTAATGTAATTAGACTTTTTTGTAATAAAAAAATAAGGTCTCAAAAGAATATTGATAATGACCCAAACATATTAAGGCAAAACTTAAATGCAATGCATAACGTAGACTTTTGAAAACTAGTTTATCTTTCTATGTATATGAATATATACAGACATTTATACTCACATATAAATGCAAAAATCAAAAACAAGATCCACCATTAAAATTTTACTTTCAAAACATTTGAGATAATTCCAAAATAATTTTTGAGGCATGATTGACACATCTCAACTCTTTCCTCAACATTTGCTTGTTCAACTTTCCTAATTTTATTACCAGTAGTCTTTGCAAAATGAAAAACACAGCCACTCTCACATTTTACTTTCTCACTATAAACAATTTAACGGTATTAAGCCAGTTTACCAAAACTGAAAAAAGTAACTGGGAAAGATTAAAAACTGTTAGGAATTATATAGCTACAACTAACAAAATGACTTTTTCTAAATAAATCAATGGGAGTCTTTTTTAAATGCTTGCTTATTTTGTTTTTTGTTTGTTGCTTGTTTGCTTAATTTTTCTTTCTCTAGTCTTAATTTTTTGAGATCAAAATATTGGTCATAGGCATAAATTTTCACAATTAATTTTCAAAAATATTGAGAAAGGTCTTTGTCTTTCTAAATGAAATTCAGATCAGCAATGAGAATATAAGTGGTTTTATTTGTTTGTTTTTATTAAAGAAACCATCAAGGATTATTTTTAAAATCCAATGTCAACATTAGATTCTCTTCCTTTCTCTTCCTTTCTTTTGGTCATGTGGGCCATCAAGTATGACAGAGATGATCATGAGCCTCCTATGATTTGCAGTTGTCTCCCCTACAATCCCTGACTGACAACACCTGTATTGTTTCTCATGGTATCTGGTGCTGGTTCTAATAAATGATAATTACTTCTGGAATTCCATCTTTAAAGTTTACACAGATCCATCCAGGTAAGTGTCACTTTGATATTTTTGCTGTATTGTCCTGTAAATAGCATACATTCAGTGTGTCCATCTTCCCACATCCATGCTACCCATTACTGTTGCACTGGGAACACCTATTTCTAACCCATACTGATGTAAGACTCATAAGAAGCTTCTCAGAAACATTATGCTCTCTCTTGTTATTTTTTTTCTCCCCACATTTTATATTAGCTGGAAATGTTCACACTCCTTCCATTTCAAACTCAGACAGGAAGCAAAATCCCAGGATCTTATACTCCCTCAGACTCATCAACATTAAGAACATTATCTTCACTCTGCGCACAATGGCCTTCCCTGCCACTGACTCCAGGATTATTAGAGGTACAAGAAGTCAACTTTTTGGTTATTTTGTGCTTTTCTTTCAAAAACTCTCTTCCAAATTTCTTCTCTTCCACCCCAAGACTCAGTTTTACATTCATGTGGAGACCAGAGTGCAGCTTACTTGCCTTTTTGTATTTTCCCAAAATTTTTAATCATACTTTGTCCTGGTGTAGGTTTTTTTGAGGTGTAATTGAAGTACACTAAATTGCACATAGTCAAAGTAGATAATTTGTTTAATTCTGACAAAGATGACACCGTGAAATTATCTAATAATCCAATAAACAGGAACAGTTGATAATAGCCCATCCATAATTCAGTATCTGTATTGCACTGTTAACATGAAAGCCATCCTGAGAAGAGAATCCACCACTGATTATCTTGGGTACTAGGTCTTCATGATATTGTCTCTGTGCATCATCTCATCTACACTGTGTGATAACATTTTCTGAAAAAAATTAATAAAAATCTATACTTTTCAACTGCTAGAGTCTCACAATTTTAGGCAAATATTTCCAACATTATCTAAAATAAATTGGAAGTCTGAATTAAAATATTCTACAATCACAGTACATCTATGTGCTTTTCCCATATTAAAGAACTATGTTTAAGAGAAAATCTTGTCAATAATTTTATGATCAAAAAAATAAATAAAGCAAAATGATTCAATAAATTTCTTCTGTACACAATTATTTCACAACTAATTCAGTAGGTTAAACACAGGTTCTTACTATCATAACTGAGATCATTCATTTTTTTATCCTGTTAAATCCATTGCTATCAAGCTTTCAGAAAATTTATTTTATTTCCTCAAAATAGCATTACTAATTATGATTAATTCCAGATAAGCTTCAGTTAATGTGGCCAATGCACCCACAGAGGATATTTCAGAAACACACCATGACGTTTTTGTTTTGGTTTAAGATATCTAACATACTACAAGTATTATTTAAATTACATATAGACAAATTTTTCTTAAAATTATACTGTTTGAGCTCAAAATCATTGTACAATGGAAAGAAATGCATATGCATTCTGCTCAGAATTAGCTTTAAAAAAAAGTTCAATATTCATTTTACTGTAGCTGCTGTTCTGGGGGCTGGATGTTGTGATACAACAGGAATGTGATTGATGACCAGTCATTTCTGGTCACTAAAATGTCCAAAGCATAGAGAAAAGTGGAGAAAGATCTCATCAACTAAAAATGAAGATGGGAATTTTTTTTTTAACTTAGAAATGTCAATTTATTTTCAAGACTTTATACATCATAATATAATTGCCCTTTCTGTTATTATTTTCCCAAATAGTGTCATATAATTATTTCAACTAACAGTCAATGTTCTTTGTGCTTTCTTAGTCTTACTGCTCGAAATTACACAAAACAGTTCTCAATACAACTACAGCCTAACCTCTATTCTCTAAATATTTCTTGCTTTGGAATTGAAAAGTAATCATTTTCAGTGTGGGGCAGAGGTGTGTATGTGGGGGGCGGGGTAAGGAACAAAAGAGCAGACATAACTGAGAATCATATTCTTCACAAAACTTCAAAATGATGATGATGGTGATTCTAATATGACTACCATTTAGTAAATGCTTACAAAATTCCAAGAATTTTTAATTTTCCTTACCCATTCTCACCACAACCTGATAAACCTATCTTATTCCATTTACTTTATATACAAAATGCAAAAAAAAGATAAAAGTGCTGAAGTACATAATTTGTATGAGTCTGTGTTGACTGAGTCAGAATTTAAGCCCAAACTTACCAGACTATAGCTATTGATAGTTCTGTGAGTGACTGGGAACATACTCCTTTAGTCTTCTTCTCGATGTCAATGGTATCACTGGGGAGCAAAAAAATCAAAATCAATACATCATTAAGTGTTTATCCCAAAAAATACAAATAAGAAAAAGAAACTCTCTAAATCTTTGCTTTTATCTGAAAGAATATTTTTGGATGGCATAACATAAGGGTGTTTCTCTAGATTTCCATATTCACATGAATGATATCTGTATGACATATCTTCCTGCCCTGCCTACCACCACATCTATTCAAATTCAATGTAATTGGAGCCCTGGTGGACATATCTTAAAGCATAACCTGCATCCCATTATCAGACCACAGGCCCCCAGATCTAATTGACAGAATAACCTTGGATTCCTGTGAGCAGTGACATGAATGATATGGACAATGCTACTGAGAACTCTCAATGAGAGACAGTTGGCGCGTTTTATTCTTTGGAAGTGAAGGTCTGGAACATGAGGGATTATAGAATTGTGAAAGCATCCATAAAATTTCTGGCTTTCTTCTGGACTGAGAATACTGTTTTACAGATAAATCTAATAATGAAAACTGTCATACTAGAAAGCACTTCTATTTTCTGTCCTAATAAACAAAACATTAGTTGTTCCAAAAGTATGCATAACAAATGAATTTCCCTTGATTTTTTATTAAAGCTCAAATCAAAGAAAGGAAAAGTCTTATAACAGAGATTTGCAAAAGAGATGAATGATTGCCAGAGCCAGTTCCTCTCTTGGTGGAGTAATTAAAAGGAAAGTTTAATTTCTCCAGAACTTGCAGGAGCAAACAGAAGGTTTTCATATGGGTTATTAAAAAAAATGGCGGCAAGAAAAAACAACAAGTAATCTAAACACTCCATTAGAATCAAGAGAGTTGGCTTTAGGGAAGTATGTATCTTAAAAAAAGAAGCTGGGGGAATGCAAGAAGATCTCTTGGCACAATCCTCTATGCCATATAACAGTAGTACTAGCTAAAGAAACCCTCCCTTGAGGTTTACTTGATAAGTAGATCTTGAGTAAAGCTATTCATACTTTTCTTTTTGAGGGCAGGAGGCAGAAGAAAAAAGAGTAACTACTGTAGCCAAAGAAAAACAGAACTGAATCTGCCAAACACAAATATGTAGATGTAATCTCTCTCTCTATATATATATGTACATATATATCTACATATATGTACATATATGTATATATGTATGTATATATGTATATATATGTATATATATATATATATATATAGCAGTAAATACATAGTTGGTACCATGAATGGGAAATCAACCAAACATTCCCACCAATTTCCACCTTGCAACAGATGACAGGCTGAAGAAGCCTTAACATTAAGTAAGTTTATTCTTACATGAATTGCATAGAACAATTAACATTAGCAAAATAAAATATTTTAATGTAACTACAAATAATCAAGAAATTATTGATAATATCAGAGTTATCATCTCCCATATATATAAAACACACATCACACACACATAAATACACACACACAGAGCCTTGTGTCCAAAATATCCAAGAATTCTCATACTGGGTTAAAATTGACCAAAAGAAAATAAAAGTATTTTCTATCTATACACCACACATCTGATTTGTTTGTATTTTTAATTCCTCTAGGATATTCTTAAAGCACTTTATATTCTACCTTTCCATGAATCCTCTGTCTTGCATTGCTGCTTTGAAACCCCAGGAGCTTGCAGAATGAAATCTGAAAATGCTCCATTCCTTCATGGAGGATAAAGAAAAACATAAGAAAGAGGCAGGCCACTCCAGATGGGTAAGTGACTATGTCAGTAAGCAGGGAACTTAATTTATGAAACTTGTTTATATGACCTTCAAGATAAGTAGATGCCTGAACCTTCTCACCAGAATCTCAAGAGATTATATAGAGACTTGAAGGGGTTCAATTTTGCACACAGTCCAGGTGATCTCAACAAGCTCTTATTCTCTCCAAGCTAAGTCTTTGAAATAGCTACTAGTCTGAGAACAGTGGGTAGAACCTCCATTCCAAGGACAAGTGAGAAAGTAAAGAGTTTCTAACTGCCTGGGTCCTGCTCAGGGTTCAACCAGCAGTCAGTTTTACTCCATAACCACTCCATTTCCTAACAGTTACCTTTGCATGGGGAAATTTCTGTTTAGAGTGAGATGCCCACTTTAAACTGGGACCAAACTGTTTTCCTCTTCTATATTTTCTACTGCTATGACCACTACCTAAAAAATAGTAGCAGAACAGATAATAAAATTGTAAAGGGACTGTGGTCCCCAGTACTGGTGGTGCTGCATTAAAATAGCAGCTATTGTTCATTGGTGGGTGGAGACTTGGAGAAGGGAAGCCATGCCTTCTCATGACAGGATTAGTATTAGGGGATTTAAGGAAGAGAGAGGACAGAGAATGGGAAAGGAAGGCGAGGAGAGCAGAGGAGCAGCAGGGAGGTTGGAGGCTTCAGAATTGCTGTGGGGCAACAGAGCAGGGAAGGAAACCAAGCTGTGGGCTTCCATCCCCAGCCCAGGCTGGTGAGGAGATCGGAGAAGCATGTTGAAGAAACTTGTGACCTGTGTGAGCTGTCTTGGAAATGTTGTACTTGAAAACTTGGTTTAATTTTGAAACTGTGAAGCTTGGAGGTCATTTGGAAAACTGAAGAGAATTTGCTGTTTTGCTGTTTTCAACATGAGACATCTGGAGCACTTGCAGTGTTGTGTCGAGTGAGTTTTGTTGATGCTGGACCACTTTGGAATTGAAAAAAAATGCCAGAGCTGTGCCTTTTGGAGAAGAATTGACCACAAGATTCAAATTGAATTAGAGAGGGATCGACAATGCATCTTGAGACAATGCCATCTTTGCTCCTTCATCTGGCTTGAAAGTGGGCCAACCACCATTTTGTGGATGCACATAGCTGCTGCAGTCATGTGCTCTTTGGATTAGATACTGGACTGTGTGATAAGATTACCAAAGTGGTTCCTTTGTACTCCTCAGTGACTCTTGTCTCATTTGTCTTTTAATAAGTAATTTGTTTTTGCTTCCCTCTTAAAATTTATGTGGTCTTGTACCGCATGCACAGGCTGGGAAGAACCTGAAATGTGGCTGGCTTTAAAGGGTCAGCTGCTCCCCTTTTTAAATTTGGTTAAGCACCCCATTTTGCCTGTTTCATCACCTGATATCAAAATTAACAATGTTAGTAATCTTGTTACTTTTATTATGGATCTGTAGAGCTCCTATGTTACACTGAGAGAACTGTCACAGAATGGAGGAAAACTTTCACCCTGCGGTCAAATAGGGTTTCTAAAAACTTCTGTTTCCAAGACCTTATATTTGTTTGTTGTTTGATATTATATCAGCACGATATCCTCCCTTTGTGCCATAAAGTTGTATGTTAAAATAAAAGAACATAAAAATCATGGTAAAATGTGCTTTGTCATTTGAAATTTTCTCTATTTGAATTTGAGGGGAAAACTATTTGCAGTTATGTGGGAATATGACCTTTACTAATTTATAGCTAAGTAAGACAGCCTATTTTTTTTCCAATTTCATCCAAAAGAAAATCATTCATGTTCAACTAAGGAGAGTTGGTCCAAAATTTTTTTCTAGTATCTATTGGGATCAAAGAATGAAATGAGAATATTTTTTTTTCAAAAAGTTTTCATCAAAATTAACCTATACAACTTTTTTTATGTTTTGGGATTAAATGCTGTATATTCTTTGAACTGGTAAATTAACAGGATAGTGGTCAAGCAATAATCTTATACTGTAATCAAGGCACCTGAGATTTTGTACTAGATTTGTCACTAATTAACTTTGCAACACTTAAAATAACACAATGTTGCTATGCCTCATTTTATTGACTTTTTATGCAATTTTTCATATGACACAGTTCTCATTTTAAAATTCTGATAGGTTTATCAATCTTATACACTTCCCAAAGATACTACAATGGTCAAAAATATGTTTACTAAAGTATGAAGTACAGTACAAATGCCAGTAAAGGCTACATTCTCAATAACTCACCGAGTGTTATTTGGTGTCCACCCTTCATGGCTTATTTTACTAATCTCCAGAACAATGCAGGTCAATTAAATACATCTGCAATCCCTATTACACAGAGGAATACAGAACTCTAGTATGACCACATAAACCATAAATAACCATGCCTTTATCCAATTCCAAAAAATGCCAGGGGCCGGGCATGGTGGCACCTGCCTGTAAGCAGCATCCTAGGAAACCAAGGCCGGGCCCAGGGATCATGGTTCGAGTCCCATGGGGGCACGAAGCGAGACCTAGTTCCAAAAAAATATAGCTGGATGTGGTAGTGCGCACTTGTGATGCTAGCTACATGGGAAGCTAAGGCTGGGGATTGCTTGAATCTGTGGTACACCAGGCAACGTGAGCCCATGGTTCCACAGGCAAAAATAGCGAGACCTAGAAAAAGAATCAAAAACTGCCAAAAAATGTACGTCTAAAACTTGAAGTTAAAATGATAGCCATAAATTTAAAATAGACAAAGAAATATCATTCCCGAAATTTAGGCGATCTGTGCCTGGTTCATTTCCTCTTTTAGCTATGTGAGTCAGAATCAGCATGATTACCATGTTCATCAAAATCAAATCTGAGATATCCCCATGGCATAGATTTATCAATGTCATTTATTAAGCAGCCCTGAGGTTTGCACCAAGTTGAAAGCTTGCTTTCAACTACAAGCTTGCTTTCAACTACAAGAGGGTTGACAAAGTTCCTCCAACTCTGCCTAGTAGGAGTACCGGTAACCTATTATTTCCTTAAAAGTACCACTCAAACCACAGAAAAGGAAATTACCACTAAGGGGACAAATCAGTAAATTGACTGCTTAAAAACCTGATATCTAAAAAAAAAAAAAATCCAGTATATCTACCAACAAGAAAATAACGATTAAAACATAGACAGATTTGAAGTACAAAAATGTGGGAGAGAAGAGCATCCAACACTTTATGATTTTAAACTTGATGGGAGTACAGACTGTGATTTGGAGGCTGCCAAAGAAATCACATATTAGGAACTGAAAATTAATTCAGGGAGATAAATTTTAATGCTGTTGCTGTTGTGCAGAATGATCACCTTTAATAATAGGTGTGTGTATTGTTTTTCCTAGAAATCTTTGTTTAAAGCCAAAATCAGGGTGGTCTTCCAAAACGGAAGCACATAGTTTAAAATCCTTCTTTGATGACATAAAAGCTTTTTATAACATTGGTTGATTGACTTAATGGGTGACTACTATACTGTCCCAAGCTTCCTTTAGCCATTTTTACAAAATCTTTTGAAGATTCTCAGCAAAATACTAAATCAAATCCCCAAATAACTCTTACATAACATTTTGAAAATAGCCTGACTAAATTCCTTCATTTTCTTTCCTTAATATTTGCACCAATTACAAGCAAATTAATATGAAAAGATTTTTCACATTTTCAGGAAGAGCAGAGTGACTGTATTTCCCATCTTGATGAAAAGTTCATAGTGCTGGAAGAACCGAAGATTTGATAGCACAGGTCTGCTGATTTGAAAACTGTGTATGAACCCCAAACACAAAGTCAATTGACCTGCCTTCTGCGGAATGAGTTTGGGTACCCAGAGTTCCAAAATGAAGCCTTCTTTGGCTTTACTCTAAAGCTCTGATTATTGACCTTGCATTCCTGTGCAATCCCTGATGGCTAGCAGGAAGCTCCCTGAAAGTTCATGAAACTGAATGCAGACTTTGCAGCCTGCAGTAAAAGCCCCAAAATGATACAATAAGAAGCAACACCACCAAGAATCAAACCCCACACCCTAGATAATAATGGAATTATCTATCTGCAAGTCAATATCTCAGGCATGAGTTAGATAACTGTGGTGATCCTGACTCACTTAGAAAACAGACAAAATGAACAGAGCACAGAGATTGGATTGACTTTCTTCTAAGTCAATTTAGCATTTCCTCACTAAAATGTCAAATACACTGTGCACAGTTCTAAGAATCCTGTTATTTTTTATGGATTTTACTTCAAAAGTGTTACTAGTTTCAGGCTCTTAATAATACTGCAACAGTGGGAGATGGGATATTATCATCGAATATACATTTCAAAAAACCTCTATATGAAAGTCATTTATTGCTGGAGGCTTATGATCTGGCTCATACTGGCTTTATTACCTCTCTGAAGGGAAAAGTAGTATGTTTTATAAAAATGTTATGATTTCTGTTGCAAAAGAGAGTTTTCAAAATGCACAAATCTAAATTAACAGACCTCTTCCAATTAGCATTTAAGAACACCTGGCTGCCTATCCTAGAGGATATTGCAAGGGTAAGGATACCGAATACTATAAAAGTTCCCCCCAAATAACTCTGCTATTAATCTAAAAGGCTGGACACAGAATAACAGTAAATATTGCAAGATAGTATTTTATGATTTGTTTAAATCTGTGAATCTGATGAGAAGGAAGATAATGGATCATAATACATGGATACAACTACACTCTATTCAGAGGACATGAGCTCCCCCCCACCACCACCAATTTCTAAGAATAAGGAAGGTGGACAACTGAAGCTATAGGAGTACAGTTTTTCAGATGACTGAATGTACCTCTTCATTCAGATCCTAGTGTCTTATTCTGATTGCCTACCCACATGGCTCATCAACATGTTATAGAATAAAGTTAACAAGAAATTGGTGAAGATGGGGAAACATAGACAAAATTTATTTCCCTCCTCCTATAGCATAGGAGTGTCCAAAGGTGACTTCCTTGAGAGAAATAGACAATGATTACCAAAAAAAAAAAAAAAAAAAAAAAAAAAAAAAAAAAAAAAAAAAAAAAAAAAAAAAAAAAAAAAAAAAAAAAAAAAAAAAAAAAAAAAAAAAAAAAAAAAAAAAAAAAAAAAAAAAAAAAAAAAAAA